>SNQJ01S0210096.1:4767-16024 GCA_010110895.2 Picea sitchensis
TATGGTCATTTATAACTATATAAACTATATTTTTAATTATATATTATATAGTTAAAAAAGTTTAGAAATTTTTAATCTATAAACAATTAAAATAGTGTTTATTACTATTATTACATTGAATAGAAAAATAAAAATAAAATAAAATATAGTTTATTACTATTATTCCATTAAGAAATACACATTTAATAAAAAAAATATAAAAACAAAAAATACAATTTATATATTCATATTATTTTATTAATAAATATTTGAAAAAATCTAAATATAAAAAAATTGTATTTTTTTTTCAAAATTAAATATATTTACAATATTTTAAAGATGAAATAACAATTCAACTTGGTTAAAATACATTAATACATTATTAAAATAATATATTAATAAAGTAGTAATACATTATAAAAGTATTAATATATTAATATTACATTAATATAAAGTATAATATTAATATAAAGTAAAATATTAATTTATATTAATGTATAATATAATATATTAATTGATTTTTAAAATTAAAAAATAAAAAACTATCTTAATGGGTAATTAGATATATTTATAGATAAATAATATTTGCAAATTAATTAATTGTATTTATATTGTATTTATATGCAAATCTGTACAATCAAGTATGGTTGTATTAAATAAAATAAAATACTTCCTTCCGAATAAAATAAATAAAAATTTTATAATTTAATATGAAAATTAAATATTAAATTAATTTAATTGATTGAAAAGAAGTTAAACATTTGTTTTAGATATATTAAAAAATTTACATTTATTTTACAGGAATCCATATTAAAAAAATTATATTTATTTCAAAGTAATCCATATTATTAAAATTTAAAAAAGTTAAAAATCAAAGATAAACACAGTGAACACAATTCCCGAGCTTCTCAATTCCCTCTACGAACACAACTCCCATGCCCATGTGCAAATGAGGCTCAATGTGGCAGTGGAATACCCATGCTCCTGCATTGTCCGTCACGAATCTGATGACTGTCCATCCGTATGGAAACAGAACAACCGTGTTTTCCAAGGCCAGATTGCGGAGATTGAACTTGCCAAAGTCCTCGCTTGGATCGAATGCTTCGTTGCCATAGCCGAGAACCCAGAAATCGTGGCCATGGAGGTGCCATGGATGGATGTCGCTGCTGTTGGGCATCAGAATGTCGGCGTTCTGCAGATTGAGATCGACGGTGGCATTGAAATCGAGGGAGTAGATGGAATTCCCTATGACCGCGTTGGGGTTGGAGGGGGGTCTCATTATGTCGTAGCTGTCAGGAGAATATGTTTCTGAGGCTGGTCGATGGTCGAAGGCATCATCGTAACCCTAATAACCTGCACAATCAATTGAAACGGCACAGAAAGCCTTGTTCATTGAAATGGGGAGTTTGGAGGTTGATACGCCCACACTTCACTTCACTTCACATCCACGCGGAGGGGAGGTTGGAAGTTAAAACGCGAATGGGAGGTTAGAGGTTGAAACACCAACACTTCATTTCACATCCATGCGGCCCGCCCTGGTAATAATGTGATAATGTGAGTGCTCAAGGTTGTGTGACAAGGTGTTTGCTTGATTTAGTTGTAATGGTGGGTTACATGACTTGACTTATAGCACATTTTGTAATAGAACGATGTCTATCACCCTTAAACTATGTAAGGATGTTCATTTTACGTGTAAACTGTATTATTTACTTTGAACAAATTACTCTCATGAAGCATCGACCAATTTTGTGCATGCTTATGCTTTATCTAACAAAATAACATTGAACTTCTCCTCAACATGATTTCAAACTATCATGGTCTTAGTTGACCTCTAATCTTGTTTGAGATCAAACCTCCCTACTTAAATGTGTTTTCGATCACCAACAAATGTCCTAAAAATAAACGAAATTTGTTGATTTTCTCCAAGGTATACCACTTATTAGCCTAGAGAAACGATCCTTTGAGCCCAATTTGATAAAGTTCCATGGTTCCTCATTTGGATTTTGCGCTCCAAAAATGTGTCTTATTCCAAGTATTTACCAACATTAACCACAAGTTCTTCAAGAGTGATGTGACATTCTCCTATTCATCTATGTCCAACATTAAGGAATCATAGACCTTCAGATGGTGCATGTTGAACAATGGATGGATGCCTATACATGTTGGTAAAACCAATTTAAACAAATTCTCTCCAATATGTTTGTGTATGGTTCATATATGAGCAATTTGAGATTTTTATTTTTCTCCTTTATGTGCTCTCTTTGAATATACACGCACACTCTGTCTCCTATGTGAAAATGGTAGTTTGTGCAATTTTTATCATGCCTAGCCTTGTTCTTTTGTTGACACTTTTGCAAAGCTTTGCAAACTTGATCATGTATTTTTCTATATGCAGTCAATAATTCTTACTAAATACTTACCCATGTGCACTAGCCTCCATTGTTGTTACCTCAAGAATGGGTGCCAAAATGGCCAATGGATTCTTGGACAAGAATCCACGACATAGCACTAGTGACATTGTGCTTGTGTGATTGTAAATGTGTTACATAGGATGAGAGATGTTGATGTCCAAATTATTTGGATATTCATGGTTAAAACTAAGAAAAAAATGAAAAATGTGTTATTTACTGCCTCAATTTGTCCATATGGTTGTGGACACGTGGAAATACTCTTCTTTAATTCATTTTCCATAAATACTCACAACACTTGCCAAAAATAACATAAGAATTCATTGTCACAATATAATATAATTTATGAGGGTAAATCAAAGTACACCCAAACTATGTCAAATAAGAATTGCAATGTGTGTTGCATTGTAGAGGTGTTTTTACATGGTATCATAATTGCCATTCCATTAAAGTGACTTGTTACAACAATGAAGTAGTCATTACCCCTAATTGTTGATGATAAATCTTTGAGGAACTCTAATGAAACCACCTCATGTGGTTTACACAGGACTGGAAGTGGTATGCACTTAACCACCTTCAAGTTCATTGGTTTGATATGTTACAATGGGGCTAGTTGCACACAAATATATCCACCACATGTGTCATCTTGCAAAAACACATTGGCATGTTAACCACTACCTTCTCAAATCCAAAGTGCCTTGCAACATTGGATTGGTGTGCTTCACTCAACAATACAACATTGGAATGGTGTGCTTCACTCAACAAGATGGTGCAAGTGCTCCTCCTAGGTATTTTGTAACATAAGAATGTCATCAATATACACATTCACTAAAATGAGACAAGGTACACTCTTTGCACTTCGTTCGTCATCCCCATGGATGTCATACTTGCATTAGTAAACCAATTACATCATCAATGATTTGAATAGACCTTGATAAGTCTTGAAGGTTGTCTTCCAAGTATTTCATGTCTTCATATGAATCTTATGATAACCTAGTTGCATGTCGATCTTACTGAATACATTTTCTCACTGCAATGAATCTAATATGTCTTCTATGCATGACAATAAATATAAATTCTTAATGGTGATTCTATTAAGAAATCGATCCATGGACATTCCACACGCCATCCTTTGGAAGTAGTGCAATGGTTAATCTACATGGCAAAGAGTTGGGTAGATATACCTTTTATATAATAACTCTTGAATATACTTGTTTATCTACATTCTCAAGTAATAAAGTTTTGCACTATGCTCCATTGGGCATGAAAACTTCCTAATGCAAGTCATTAGTATGCTCAATAAAGCAACATGGAGGCATAGCTTGAGGTTCAATTGGTATGAATTTTGGGGAAAATGGTGGAAAAAATAGAGTGAAATCCCCAAATTCGTGAGCAAATCCATGTTTAAATGATTCAGATTGTTTGACAGGTTTAATGGATTCGATTTATGGATTTGCATAACCAAATTCGACTTTGAAGATCGAAAATTTCATATTTTTTTAATGGTCGCGGTAGCATGGGGAAGATTTCAGAGAATCAACGACCAAGATCATGTTTGATCTTGAGATCAATGGCCTGGATTCGTTCGTTGAAAATTTAAAAATATTAATGTTTTAGAAGTTTGGAAAAGTTACTAGATCGAAGAATGAGATTCATTTTGGGGGTTTGAGAAATGAGGTAAATCGACGGTCCACGTTCATTTTCAGTCATTTGGGAAGTCAGAGGAAATCAATGATCAAGATTCAATCTTAGAGGTCCAAGAAAGGCCTTCGGGAAAGGAAGTGTTGGAAGAACTTCATATTTGGGCATGAACATAAGCTAATAGTAGGATCTCGAAAGAACGAGAGTTGTTAGATCATTCAGGATCATTCTCAGTTGTCAAATATCGCTGAGATGTGTTTTCGAAAAGGAGTTTTCATAAGATCTCATTCAGAAGAGTTCTGATGGTATCGATCTGAAATATTATTCGATACCCTTCTGGTCAGAGCGGTGAATATTACCTAATTGTTTCAACTCTGAGTGATAAGGTATCGATCGAGAATATTCTTCAATACCCTTTGGTCGAAGTAGTGAAACTTCATCAACATTCTGAAATCTGAAGGAAAATTTTGATTATATCGAGAGGGAATATTCCTCGATACCATTTTGTCATAGTGGCAACAGTTACCTAATTTTTGGAACCCCAAGTGACCAGTTTAGACAGTATCGAAATGGAATATTCTTCAATACCCTCAGGTCAAAGTAGTGAAACTTACCTGATTTTGTGAACTCTGAATGAAAAGATTCAGTGGTATTGAAAAGGAATATTCTTCAATACTCTCTTTTCAGAGTCCCATTTCAGCTTGATTCTTTAGTAGTCTGAATGGTAACCTTCGATGGACGGTCCAGATTTATTTTGATTGTAAGATCAACAGTACAGATTGCCACGTAGGAACAATTATTCACTAGAGAATATAAATTCATATTTGGATGAAACTTATGGGTTTTCTCTACAAATATGAGTTCTATGAAAGTGCCATAGAAGGCCCTTGTCCAATTCTACTTGGATTTGTCAGAAATTGTGAAATAGTGGTTTTTAAAGACATGGGTCCATATCATTGGCAGAGGTCTAGATTAAGCTGAAATTCATTGAGAGTGTCCAGAAAGAAGACACAGAAATAACCCACGAACAAACTAAATAAATCCTAAGGGGATTGAAATGGGGATGCTGAAATAGGTCAAAATCCACTATTACGGGCCACTTTTTTGGGGATTTTTGAGATTTTCAGAGGAAGAAAAGTGGCACTAGATCACGAAAATGAAAAATTTTATTTACTCAACATTTTATTTAATCATCAAGATAAACAACTTTGGTTTATTGAAAATTTTCCATAAGTGCAAAGTTGTGAGAGCCAGTTTTTCTAAAAAAACCCAACTCTAGAAAGAGGTGAAAAAAGGAAAAGTTTTCATTTTCATACTGTTGTAGTTTTTTAATGAAGCATCTGATTGCAAATATGAGATTTTTTATGAATTCCTTGTATTTTTTATTATCCATGCCTCATATAAAAGTTTCTCTAGTTCCTTACATATTTTCTTCTATAGTTGACTGAAGTTGGCATTTCAATAAAATTGTCACCAGTGGAGAAAATGCAAAAATGGGGTGAAAGTGGCTTTTTCAGGAAGCCATAACTTTCAACTCAGAAATTGGATCAGGGCAAGAGTATAGTCGTTGGAAATATTATTCATAGGATAATGACCTAGAATTGTTATAATTTAGAGAATTGTGATATAATTCTTCATAAACTGAGCAGAAAAAGTACATGTAAATTTAATTGACAATTTTTTATGATATTTATAATTCTACCAAAATGGTTGTTTGTTGATTTGATAGAATTAGAGGTGTAATCAGATAAATTCAAGACTAGGATAAGATATTAGATTCATGGAGGAATTACAAAGGTTATATAAGTTGAATGAGGCAATAAAGAGAAATAGGGAAAGTAATGAAAAGTGGATAAAGAACTTGAGAAGAGCATAATAGAGAGATTATTATTTACCTACTACCAAGTGTGAATAAATTGCAGGTACAACAAAGGAAAGAATCCTCACATAGGATATGAATCTAGTAGGTTAATAATGTCATTGATGGTCATAGAAAGGAAAATTAAGGCTTTGTATCCTTGAAGGTAGAGATGTGTAGACGGTTGCAAGTTTGATGTGGAAGAAAGCAAAGAGCTTAAGAGGTTGTGTGGGAATAATCTCTATGTGTCAAGCATAGGAGTTCCAAGGAAAGATTTGTTAGATATCACTTAGATACTTGTATAAAATTACTCAGTGAAATAAATCCACTCCTGATATCATATTTTACAGTGGAAGCAGGATGTCAATGCAGAGAAATTACAGATAGAAAAATGAATGCTCTTTCACTTGAAAAGTGTCACTGAATAAAAATAGAATTCCATTGGGAATGGTATTAAGTGTGAAATGTATGGTTTCACAGGGAAATTTTAATGAAGTAACCTAATGGAAAACTAGGAGTAACAATATTTGATTCAAGAATGTTGTGGTAGTAAAGTGATGGAATGTTCTAAGCTACTTCATTCCAAGGTTTTGGAATGTTTCATAAAGGTAAATTTTGGATATGACTGCCTAAGAGAAATTGTTGCCAATAAGAACACATTGGTTGGATTGCATAATGGCCAAGTGGAACTTGGTTGGAAAGTGTTCATATGATGGAACAATAATGCAAATGAGCATAATAGGAACACACAAGGCAACAAGGATATGAATAATTCAAGGAAAACCATATGCAAAATAAATAAATAAACAAATAAGTGAATTAAAACATAAATGCACTAGAGTGCATGATGTGTACAATGAAGTTAGAATGCATTATGCATTAGTAGGCATGTTGATAGTGAATCATTGGTGCATATAGATGTTCATTTTTCATATGTACATGCTTGAATATGCATATGTCATGCTTGAGGACTTAGAATAGTTTGTTGTTATATGCATGAAATAATGATGTTATAGAATTGAGTATGACTAATTATGGATTATGGATTATGTATTTAGTAAAAATGATATAGCATGGTTAAAGATGTGGATGTTGTTGTTGCTTATGACTTACATCTATGTGAAGACCTATGAGGGTGGTAGGAATGGTAATCAAAAGGATGGAAGAGAAATTTTGCGAGATTTTACAAATACCAGTTGATCAAATAGCATCAAGTAGGTTGATAACAATTATGAAGGGATGCATTTAGTTTCTTTTTATGCATAGATGTTGAAGGAAATTGAGGTAAGAATTCCCTTAGTTAATTTTTCAATAATTAAATTGATATGTAATGGCCAAAGGCCTAGAGTATATAAATGTTGTTGATGCTATAATTCATTTAGATAAAATGTTAGTTACATATTTTTTATGATTGGTTATCAGATCATAACCAGGTCAAATCAGGAGACATACTCTTGATATAAAAATAAATATCCATAGAGCTAGTCGTGTGTGACACCATGAGATGGCTAGATATGTATGGGTTATAGCGTTATGTGAGTGTTCAATGGTATATATTGTATAGTTTATCTTTGGACTGCAACCTATTTGTCGACACTGAGGAGCACTTAAGAATTATATTCTTGGTGTTGTGTTTGGGTTGAAAAGAAACGTATCCAAATAGTCAGGCAAGCAGTAGGAAATTTGTGGATGATGTGTTGAGGCATTGACCAGACCTTCCAACTCACCTTGGTGAATGCATGACATAGTTATGTGGTTATTATGTAGTCAATGAAGGGATGCATTGTGTAAATTTGGCAATGGGTATCGGTGTTGATGATTGTAGCTATGTGAGAAATTCTTCAGCTTACAAACCTGTGAGATGTGGATCATTGCAATTATGTGAGACTTTCTCCATCTTACAAACCTGAGAGAAATCCCCTAATAAGGGTACATGGTTCCTATATGAGACAGAGTTGGAACATAGAGATGACCTCCTTCATTCAGAGAGTTGAGAATAACTTCAGATGATTATCATGTGGGAAAGGAAATATGATGAGTTGGGCGTGCCTGTGACTGAGCACAAGGTGAACATGTGAAATCCCAAAGTGTTGGGTGCATCATCATGAGAAAAAAAATGAAGATGATGTATTAGCCTCCTCTATGCAGTAGAGTTGACGAGAAACTCCATATGACTCTCATGTATGATGCAGTGGGAAAGAAGATGTGTTGAGTGGACGTGCATGTGGACGAGAATAGGTGACCGTGTGAAGAATTGGTTCTTCTGTGTAATGCAGTGAGCCAGAGATATTTACATCCCTATGGATGTGCCCCAAGTGGATGAGCAATAGTGGTTGTATCAAATCCCTTTCTATATTGTTCAAGAGTCAAACCTTCATGTAACCCTAATTGTAATGTAAAGGGTACAGGTCGGCCCCACCTTAATGTGACTGGTAATTAATGTAAAAGATAATTAATCTGGTTAATATTAATTATATTATAAGCTAGTGAGGTCGGACCTGTTGTGCCAATAGAAACTTATGTTGACAAGTTCATTTTAGTATAAGTAAAGGTAAATTCCTCATTAAGGAATCATATCTTTCATATGAGTTTGGAAATTTCAGCAAGTACACCTTCTTGGGAAAAGTGTGCACCTCTCTTGGGCACTAGTCTTCTAGGGTTTGAGCACCCTCTTGTGTGCTAGGGTCTCTTGGTGGTGAAGGTATTTCTCTTGAAGAATATATCAAAGGATTTGGTTGGGTTTTCTTCCCTTGTTGAGAAGGGTTTCCTAGGATACTTCTTGTGTTCTTGTGCATGGTGCTTCTTCTTGTGATTTTGGTTGCTACAACATTAATGGTTATGGTTAAATGCTAAAAATGGAATGAAATTCATGATTAAAATTTATTATTGAAAAAGAAACATGGCATCAAAGCATAGGTCTTGAAGAACCCATTGCACAAGCTACAATATTTTACCAGTCATCTCTCCTCTTTTACAGAATTATATGACCCTCCTAGGGTTTCCAAAAAATATGTGCGGCCCTCTTCTTTTGAGTGTTTCAGCACTTGGAACTTGGATTTTGGGGATAAAATTACCATAGGAGTGTAAGGCCTCCTTCAATGCACCTCCATCATAATTCATATTGCATTTCTGAGCATTTTGACTTTTTGGCCCTAGGGTTTCGCTAATTTCTGCAGAAATTTCAGAACTAGGGTTTCTGAAATTCCTTAAAGGAGCTCTTCAACTCACCAGTGTTCTCCTATATTTCAAAGGATTATTGTTGGAAGTCATAAGTCCAAACTAAACCTAAAATTTCTAGCCTATCCTAGCCATTAGGTTTACTAGCCAAGTTGACAAGGGTTTGTGAAGAATCCAAAAATGAGCAAAATCATAATGGGAGGAAAGCTTGATGATTCAAGCAAACTCAATTCCTAGAAAATAAGACCTAAAAGAAATGAAGACATCAACATATAAAACACCCTCAGCTATGCACTTGTATATATATTATTTGTATCATTTTCATGAGGGTAATTGTAGGACGAAGGAACTTTTTTCTAAAGTCATGGATCCAGAAGGATCTCAGAGCATTCAGAGTAACAACACACTCAAAGTGAAGACTCTAGCTTTGATTGTTGTAATTGTCATTCCTCTAACCTATATTTCTAAATCTTGCTACATTACAAGTAAGTATTGTAGTTGTGACAACAATCCTACAATTTTTTTGATTCTAGAGATGCACTCATTATTCTCCTTTAGGAGATATTTTTGTTTCGGTTCCTCTTGTATTATTGTTCCATACAGGTTAAGATAAAAGGAAGATGTTTATCCTTTAGAGTGAGCCACTTGACCTAGAGGGAATCAAAACTATTTGAGAAAGAGGAAGAATAGAACCATCATTGGGGAAACCAATGAAATAATACATGATCGAAATCCTTCTATGATTCTATGGGCAAAAGCATGCATGACACAGTATATGCTCAAAACAAGAGTCTTCACCAGACTTTGAAAAAAACATAACTCTCAAAGAATTCTTCACCGGAATGAAGCCTGAGATTGAACACTTCAAGTTATTTGGGAGCCAAATATATTTTCATGTACCCAAAGAGAAGAAGTCCAAGCTTGATCATTTATAAAGAAAGGATATAATGAATATTCAAAGACATTCCAGATCGACATCCCTGGTCAGAGACATATTGAGACAAGTAGAGATGTTGTTCTTGAAGAAGAGATAGTCTTTCAAATATCCATAGAATCTCAGATAGAGATTGACAGTAAGACAATACCTTCTCCCCCTTCAGCAGTTCAAAGGGAGGCAGATATTATTCTAGTTGATCCAATTTCTCCAATGATATGTTCAGTGATGTTTCAATAGGTCTTAAAAGGCCTACCTAGACTCAATCTGCAAGAGGCAAAGAAACATACAAGCCTCTCAAGGCACATCCCGAGAAAGAAAAAGGGATTTTCGAGCTATCCTTCTATCATGAGCCACTTCATTGATGATGAGCCTCCTTGTCTTAGAGAAGCAATAGGAGAACAAGTATGGAAAGATGCCATAATAGAAGAATACCAGTATATCTTAAAGAATGATGTATAAGATATTATTCAGGGACCAGAAGGGAAGTCTGTGGTAACTTCCAAGTGGATATATAAGATCAAGCATGAAGTTGATGGAAGTGTCGAGAAAAACAAAATGAGATCCATGTTGGTAAATATGTAACAGACAACGAACAGGCAGTGTATACTTGTCATTGATGGCGAGTACAGGTGTGGTTGTGGAGAAGAGTTAGTGACCGTTGGATCCCATTCAAATTTCCCGAAAGAATGAAGGTCGTCAGATCTGAATGAAGACAATGAAGAGGAGGATAGAGCCCAGTCGTTAGATCCAAGCACAAGACCCGACCATCGTCGGATCAAGGATAACCTGCACGCTCTTTAAAGTACAAGGAGAAGGGGGAGTAATTGCGATGTGCAAAATCGCGATCTAATCTGAGCCGTCGAGATCTAGGTTGATCTGAACCATTGATTTAACTCCTTATCAGAGTTTCATGAATTGGGATTTTGAAATGTCCAATTCACTCGACAACAAGAACCTTGAAATCGCGATATGCGATTTCGCGATTTAATCGCAGCCGTTAAAGCAAGAAAGTGATCTGGACCGTTGATTCTCTGCATGGAGCATGGAGGATCGAGGATCGAGATTTTGAAATGTCAAAATCTCTTGACAACGAGAACCCTGAAATCGCGATATGCGATTTCGCGATGTAATCGCACCCATTGAATCGAGAATGAGATCTAGACCGTTGATTTTCTTCATCGGAGAATCGGGGATCGGGACTTTGAAATGTCCAATTCACAATGCAACGAAAACCCCGATTTCACGATATGCGATATC
>SNQJ01S0210099.1:0-12618 GCA_010110895.2 Picea sitchensis
GGCATTAACGACAAAAGGATAAGAAGGTAATAAATGGGTTAGGTAGGAAATAAATGAGGGGGAAGTCGGTGAAGGAGGGATATGGAGGGGAAGGAGGTTTAGGGGAGGTCATTCTACGGGGGATGAGCGATTGATTTTGGGGGATCTGGATTTGCAGAGAGGAGTGGAGTTTTGGGAGTGGGATTGTATCAGTCAGGCACCGAGGTTGCTGGAGGTTTTGGGAACGAGGGCCAAGATATCCATATGATATCCTAGAGCTAGGAAGTTACCTAGTTGGCAGGGAGGAACTAGGTTTTGGGCAGTTTTTTACAGTGTAGCAGCGGTCAAGAAGGTAAAGGACAAACGAAAGGTTATTAGCATCAGACCCAGGTATTAATTAAAATTATGCATTGTTTTTAATCTATTATAAAAATTTATTATTATTGATAAATTTGTATGCAAATGTGCTAAGTTAAAGAAATTCTTGAATTTTACTGCTATGTTGTAGAATTAATGGATGTTTAATTTAATTCGGCCATTATAGTAAAGAAATCCATAGCTAAGGTGTTGAAATCATTTAAGAATACTCTTGGAAATTTGATGTACCATTTGGGAGCCTAACCCATAGGAGTGAATTGGAAACAATGTAATCAGATGGAGTCATCCATCAAGGAGTTGGATGAACACCAAAGATAAAATCTCATGATGTGATTGTTTGGGTATTCTCCTGATCGATCGTCAAACTTGGAAATGTATGATGGTAATTTTTCCAGTATAACCAGCCAATAAGGAGAATACAATATGAGATCATTCAAAATCCTAGATAAATATGGTAAGTCCAAAGTAGCTAGAAATGGAAACTATCTGTTTACTTCAAGAAACTGGTAATTTTGGGGAGGCAATCTCGTAGGTATACTAGTAGGACCATAAGAAATTTTTAAATAGTTAGAGGGTCCTATCGAATTTATTGGTGGAGGGTTGTGAGTCAAGTAGCCAACATTTGTTGGTTAATTTGGCATGCTGCATTGGAATGGAGCATTAGATTGGAAATCTTGATACTAGGTAGGATTTACAGTGCCTGTATAAGGTTTCCCAAGATTCGAGGGTACAAAAGAATTTAACTGAGGATTTTTTCCCCCAGACAGTTGTTGATTTCCTTGGAAAGGAAAATTCTGAGGTTGGGTTTGTAATCTAGGTGTATACTACCCGTAAACTGGGTTATGGCCCCCAACTTAGGGTTGTCCCCCAACTTGAGGTTGACCTCCAACAAGAAGTTGAAAATCAGAAGTAACAGAATGACTTGTGCCTCCAAGCTGATTAGAGCTACTTGGGTCAGAATGATTAGATCCTCTAGGTGGTGGAGGATTTCTAGGGCCTTTGGATAGAACCTGGGTAGGAGTAGGAACAAAACCGCTAGCATAATTATACCCAGGTGGAACAAAAAGACTGGTTCCTCCAGATGGACCCTATGTAGGATTAGCAATAGAACTATTAAGAGTGTTATACCCAAGTGGAAGCGATAGATTTAATCTAAGAAGAAGTGGCATTCCAATGGGAGCTTGAGTTTTTATTGAACTTCCGACAGAAATAAGTGTAACTTGTGGGACTGTGGTAGAGATAGTGAGTTGGAGAGGAAGAATTGTATGTGTATGAACCAACAATTGGTCTGAAGCCATAACAACATTAATTTCCGTGCCAATAAAATGATTCATAGGTATTTTATAAGTAGTATAAGTAAGGGGTATGTGTGATGACGTAGGTTGGTTTGGACTCATACCTAGTTTATCAAAAATATTATGTCCCGAGGATGTCCTCCAAAAAGAATGGACCGGGACTGAACTAGGATTAAAAATTCCAGAAGTGTGAACCAGTGTTCTAAATGATTCACTGTGAAATGGTGGATCATCCACCCTGGACTCTACAAAAGGTCCTGAAGGTATTCTAGTATAGTATTCCATAACAACGTCTCTCGAAGAGTTACTTCAGAGAAAAATTGGATCTTGTATAACATTCAATAACGGATTTATATGGAATGATGATTCAACCAATGGAGTATAACTCTCGATATCAGAGGATATGTCATTATTGACTACCCCTTCAAGAGAAGGACCTTCTGGTAAATTAGGAAGCAAAGGGGCATATTATTCTGATTCTTTCGAAGGCAATCCCTACATCCTGCGTGAATGGCAAGGGCCGATGTTGGCCACACCCAAAAAAGAATAAAAAATATCTATGGCCAACTAGAAAAACAACCAACACTTCACTAATAAAATATAGATATCAAGCAGACAAACAAACCTTCTTATTTTGAAATCACTAGTTGGTGATGAAATCCAATGTTGCGAGATCAAGACAAGAAAGGGGATGGGATAAAGTGGGTGGAAAAGTTATGTTGATGGCCTACTTAACAAACATATTCCCTAGTGCAATATCCCACACATAATCATGGGTATACCCTCCAAGAAGCCCGAGTGAGTTTAGCCAACGTCGATTCCAGGTATCGTGAAGACTTGCCCCTCCACAGTCACCTCGTGTAAAGACCTGAAAGATATAGGCTACTAAGGTTACCATTTACGACAATCATGCTTGGGGAAGCAGTCGATAGTCCGATATATGCGCAAGGGTAGGGTAAATAAGCCCAAAATATCCTCGAGAAGGTATTCACATGATATTCTTCTCAAGTGACCCCCAATAATATGCGCATTCACTACACTAAGACAAACAAATAAGGGTGAGTAACTTTGTCGGTCCTAATGTGACCTTGTGATTGACCCTTGTGTTAAAAGGGCTTCCCAGGACAAAATGTAGCAAGTGGATTTAAATCTCCCTATCACAAGATACTATTGTGTGTTTTGATGCTTTGGAGAATATTTCTCACAACCTATTCCAAAGCGCTCTCCATAGCTAATGTTGGTGTATAAGAGTTCTAGAAATAAAAGTTACTAGATAGATTTTTAAAATTACGGTGAATTTTAATGGTTGTTTTTTAACTCAAAAAGGAAACGGAGATGAAACTGATGAAGTCCTTGACCTTGACTCAACAATATGCAAAGAGAGATGAGATGCAATCTTTTTGTTTGATGAACTCTAATTACATAAGAGAAAAGGTTTTCTTTTTTCAGAATACAACAAGTTTCAAAACACAATTCCTTTAATATTTTGAACAATCTTAATGCCAAACAATCAAATATATCAAATTTTCCAATTTTCTCTTTCTAAACAAACACTTGAATGCAAAAAATTTCTTGTAAACACTACAAATAGAAAAACAAATTTCAATTCTTTTTATTTTCAGATAAAAAAAGAGATTTGAATCAAAAACAAAAAGTTGTTCAAGAAAATGAATGCACTCGCAACGCAATTCCCCAAACTTAACTCATAATGTAATAAAAAATGTAAAAGCAAGAACAACTTAATGTAATCTAATGAAATCAACTTAATGTAATCTAATGAAATCAAAAATCGTTTTCTAATCAACAACAATCCAAAACTCAAAAAAGATCATGAACAACTTATCTAACAAGCACTCAAGTATGAAACCCAAAGATTATACCCTTACAGCAAGAAGTGAAAGATAAAACTATGAATCTTATGAAAAAGGCTCTCAACACTTGAGAAACGATCAAATTCAGTTTAAAAATTGTAAACCAAGTTGTGAATAATCATCCAATAGGACCAAAAATTCATTCAAAGAAATGATCATGAATCTAGGCAAAGAGGAAAAATTGGCTGTCACTCAAAAATTTCTTCAGGAATCATCACATGCAGCAAAAAGACACAGCGCGATGATCAAGGATCATCACAGGTAGTGAGAAATACAGAGTGTGACTTCATCGTACTGGTTTTCACAGCAGGGTGCGACGATGATTGAAAATGAAGGAAAAATGACCAAAAGACAAAATTTCCCAATGAACTTTCAAGACCAGGGAGTCAACATGGATCACCCAATGACTCAAAGAATGAAAAATCAACCAAAAGAAGGCAAGCCAAAAGAAAAAAGGAAGCAAATACAAAAAGAGGACGTTCCCCAGTATGGTCACCAATATTGTTATCGAACAAATCGGTAAGCGCTGACACAAACTAATTTCCCTAATTTCAACAAGAAATTAGAACAAAACATAGTAGAATAAAAGCTTCTCCTTAGATTTCATTGTAATGTAAACTAGTTCAATGAGGGACAAATGGCATACCATTTAAACACAATTTGATCCTCGCTAGTTTCATCCTTGCTCCATCCTTGAATTTTTGGGATGGTGAACCTGTTAAGAAGCACAAACCAACAAAGAAAGAGAACAACGATATATATATATTCCAATTAAATCTATGCATAATATCAAGGAGTTATACAATAAAAATGGAGACACTTTTATAGGGAAGAAATGTATCACTGCATTATATTGATGAAATTGGAGAATACAACCTATTCCTTGATGTTTCAAGGTCCCTTCCAATGTCCCTTTACTTCAACACACACACCTTTTCTCCAATGATTTTGATGAAGAGTATTCACAACCTGATTTGGAAAGCTAAAGCAAAGCTATCACAAGTACAATATTCAGCAGAATTATTCATACATAAGTCAACCTAACTTTTCCCATGAGAGATCCCTCTTTTTATAGAGTGAAGAGGGATGGATAATCCCACTAAATCAAATAAGCGAGTGAGATCCAAACCAATCGAAGGCCACCTCATCCTTCCAAAGCCTCCATTCTAGAACCTTCAAGAATTTCACCTTTTTCCTTTTCTTGAGCATCATCGCAACCTAAACACAAGTAGCCTACGATGACGCCACAGTCCACTATGGTGCAACATGTGACAATCAAGTATATTTTCACCCTTATCATTTGGCAAGGTGAGATGATCTTCTTTAGTAGGGTTTTTAAGAAAGGAGAGATTATCCTATGTCCAAGGGAGAAAGTCTTATTTCTTCAGTAGCTTCAGGGAACTTAGGAGTAAGCAATACACATATCATCGATGATCAAGGGGGTGACCAAAATAATGTGTAACACTAGCACCTCCTCAAGAAGTATTTATAAGTGAGGATGGCACCTCACTTATTCATTCACTAACTCACAGTTCTAGTGCACATATTTTGAAGGAAGTTGCAGTTGCAGGAGGAAGGAGAAGAGAGGTGCATGCTCAGTCCTAGTGGTGTTTTCATTTTAAGTCTTGGAATTGTATTAGCAATCTATTATTGAGGAATTTTTTGTTGGGTTTTCTCCCCCATGAGGGTTTCCTAGGATAAAATGTTGTGTACCTTGTGATTGTGCTTCTTTCAGTGATCCTACTTATGTTGTTGTTTTGGAAATGCTCTGGTAAATTGAAAAGAACCTAATAACAACATTAAAAATTAAAATGGTATTAGAGATTGAATGAATAGAGCACCTTTCATTGGGTATCTAAAAACGTCAATGTTGTTGTACACAAAAAATTAGGGATTTTTACTAAAGAGGAATTTCTGACAAAAACCTATATAGGGAAGTGCACCCTACCCTAGCACATATTTTGGAAGCTTGAGCGCACTTTTTCAGTGGCTAGATTCTCTGGAAAGACAAACCCTAGTTTTGACTGGTACCAGAAAGCCAGGAAACTAGGAAACCAGAACCAGTATCAGAAGTACTAGTCAAAAATTGCACAGGTCAAGTTTCAAGGGTAAAACTTGGAATCTTTTGAAACAGTCAGCTCCAGCAAACTCGCCTCCCCAATACATCTAGTCTCTGAATCAGAATTCAAAAATTTGAAGTTTGAGAAATTAGGGCTTCCTCATAAAACCCTAAATTGTAGTTACAGTGTCAGTTCCTTCGTTGCAGTACCAGTTCCAGTGAAAGTTTTTGTGAAGTGTTGGAACTATTGTTTTATTTCCCTAGTGGGCCTTATCCTATAAAGATATTGTCAGAGGTATGCACTTACATGTATTTAAATGTATTATTATTCTAAAGGGTATTTGCAGGAGAAAGGATTTTTTAACAATCATAGATCTAAAAGGATCTTAGATCCAACACATTCAGAGGAATAATGTACTCCAATTTTGATTATTTTGATATGCATCTGTTTGTTATGACATCATTTTTATTTTATGAACATCTAGGTTGTATGTTGAAGATATGACCATCATACTAACCATTGGTCAAAAATTAAAGTCAAGGTATTAGATTAATTAAAGTTGAGATTATAGAGTCTATTATATAACTTAGATTTTTTTCAAGAAATCATATTACCTCAGTACAAAGGACGGGTTGAAGAGAATATTTGTAATCTTGAACAAAATATACTAGGAAGAAAAGAAACAACACTCATTCTTGAGGACAAGACTCCAGGTTCCAGGTTTGATTGATTAAGTTGATAAGATTCAAATTTTCACTTGTCAAGTTTGATAACTACCTCATAGTTGAGATAGAAATATTTAAAAAGTTTTATACTTGGTAGCATGTGAGATTATTGAGATAAATGCTTATTGTAATCACTTACCAAATATAACTAACATCTCCTCTAGGAGAAATTTCTTGTTTTGGTCTCAGGTAACCATGAAGGAATGAATGATCACAACACTAGAAGAGTGTTTCTCTCATTATTATTGTACTTCTTACTTCTTACCCTTGTTTCAGGTAGGTCACAAGTGATAGCTCTAAAGGAGATAATGTGATGATTGTTCTCTCTATTATTTCTATTATTATTAGAAAGAATATTATTCTTGTATGTTGTTTCTCTCTTATTGTTCTTGTTCCATGCAGGTCACAGGTGACAACCTTAAGGAAGATATAGTGACAGTTGCAGGAGGAAATATATAATATGAGACATGGAGAAGACTATCCAAGTTGTATACATGACCAAATACATCCATGTACCAAAGAAGATGAAGAAGAATCTACTTTTTAGATACAAAGTATATCATATGGATATTGATTCTAAGGAGTAGAAGGCTCCAAATATGACCAAACATTAGAATAGAACTCACAATAGACTTGGTCAAAGGATAATGAAGCCACCTTGACAGGAAACATAATTCGTTTGAAGTTTGACTCACATTTTCATATTAAGACTTGGTATTCAACACCTAGTATATATTGTAGATACTATGAATTTTTTGAAGACTCAGAAGAAATAAAGACTCAAAGTAAGCCTAATCTCATAAAGGATCGGATGAAGAGACATCTTCCAAGACTAGCAGACTGATGCCATGAGTTGAGAATACTATATCGTAGCTTCAGATAATTCTAGGAGATGCGAAATCTCCTGGGAAGATTCCCTTGTTTTAGTAACAAAAAAGGAAGCCAGTCAGAAGGAATGGGATATGGAGTTTTCCTTAATACAAGAAAGGAATCCAGTGATGAATTCCAAGATTGATATAATAGATCAAGCATGTTGCAGATAACAATGTAAATATGTACAAATCCTAATTTTTTTCCATCGGATTCTCCCAACAAGAGGGAGAAAACTATGACGAGGCACTTGCTCCAGTAATCGAAGAAATAATTCCTGTATTCGTAAAGACTGTTGGCATGTTTTTCAGACAAAGGTAGAGTATGCATGTTTTTCATTGATGGAAAAGATCACGATCAACAACACAGTGACAATGATGGAATGACAAGATCAACAATGTAAGCTCATAAGGAGGAGCAACAATGATCGTTGGATCCCATTCAGAATTCTCGATGACCGTCAGATCTGAATTAAGATTGGAGGAGCGCACAAAAGAGGAGAACATATATCAGGCGTCATATATGAGTGCGAAGACTTACCATCGTCGGATCCAGAAGAAGGAGCATGATATTTAAGTACAAGATGAAGCAGGATTAGAAAGTCCCAAAATTAGGAGGATCGTTGATCCAAGAAGGACACATGGAAAACAATCAAACTACGGCAAAGGTTTCGTTTTGGAGTTTCACAGATCGGGAAATCCAAAGGAAAGAGGTTCTCTAACCCCTCGAACTCACAATATGTGAAATCGCGATAACAATCCTGACCGTTGGAGTCATAGGACACGTGGAAAGCGATTGGAATTTCATTGACTTGCACATTGCAGGAGTCAACAGAGCATGGTGTGGGAAATCACGATATGCAATATCCTGAAATGATCTGAGTCGTTGGATTGAGGGTTGATCTGAACCCTTGGATCGAGGTATGTTGTGGAACGTTGCATGCAGAGGACACATGGTGAGAAATTTTCATCTCACTGACTAGAAAGTCAAAGGAAGGAAATCCTATAACCTTCCAACTCATGATATGTGAAATCACGATAAGGACTGACCCATGGTCATAGACAAGGTCACATCGTCAAAGGCTGGAGGAAGGAGCTAGCGGAGTTAAGCCCCTATTCATAGATCGCAACATGAAGAGTCAAGACTCTTCATCTCTGGATTACCAAAATGCGAAATGCGAAAATGACTTTTTGTATAGGCTGTGGTCACCGCCAGTGGTCATGTGAAAGGGAGGAGATAGCATATTTAAGATCCATTTCGGGGATCGCAACTTGGAGCGTCGAGACCCTTCGACACAAGATTTCCGAAATGTGAAATGCGAAATGCATTTTGATTAGGCCCGTGGTCACAACCAGTGGGCATATGGGATAAACGCAAGACCCTGCGGATTTAATCCAACAGTGTTGGTTATTTGAGCATCTAATCGAAGGAATATTGTTGATCTTCATGATTAACTGTTCAGTTACATTTCAAATAGCATAATCGAATCATGGTTCTTGATCAGTTGGCGATTCAGTTGCTGATATGTTTTCTTCTTTGCCCAAGGAGATTCGAAGTGTAATTGATTAGGCTAGTGTGTATAAGAGGAGAGATGTAGGGACTATGTAAAGTTTGTTGTTCTAACCAAAACAATGAGATGAACTATAAGAAGGGTAAAATGAAAGAATGTAGATCATGAGATAAAACTCAGAGATGAGTAACAGTTGTCGAACAGACAAAACAAGAGGAGAATAGAAGAATAGCATGAAGCATAGCAGAACAGTTTTTGAACCAGAGAAGAATTGCAAAACAGTGAAGAAGGGGTAAGAATTGAAATACTGTATTGTTTTTTTGTCAATCATTTATTCATAATCAGAGAGGAAGGGTGGTGCTAGGGAGGATGGTGGTCCTCTAATATTCAATTTGGTGCTTGAATATTGGAAGTTGTATCTTCCATATAGTTGTGGCTAGAAAAACAGGGTGGCAAGGTGGTGCTCAGGAAAACACAATTTTTTTTGTATAAAATTTGGTTCTTGTATAAATCCAGTTGGTGCTGGAATATTTAGGGAGTTGGTGCTTCCTTCTAGTGGGTGATAGAGAAACTAGAGGAGTTGGTGCTCTCAACAAGTTGGATCTTGTAAAACATAGGTAGTAGCCTCACTTTGAGTTGGTGCTCAAACATAGATGATGTACAGAACTTGAAATGTTGCCTATCATTTCAAAGAAGAAGAGGTTTTCTCCCTTTATGGGTTTCCTCGTGAAAATATCTCTCTGTGTATACCTCATGTGTGATTGATTCTCATTATTTATGTTGTCCATATGATGTATAATATTGATGGTCACTTGATGAAAGATTAAAAATGGTTTAATAGACTTAAAATTGTTTAAGCACAGTAACAATTGATTCACCCCCCACTCTCAGTTGTCTTAGTAATTTCAACAATTGGTATCAGAGTGGGTTCCTTTTATTTAAAGGTAGATATGTAAGCTTAAACATGACAAGTCATGAAGGGACTTCAACCAGTAAGCCTCCTCTGTTTGATGGAACAAATTTTTCCTTTTGGAAGGTTAGAATGAGAACATACCTAATGGCCTTAGGTGTTGATGTCTGGGATGTAGTAGAGACCAGATACATAAAGCCTGTTGTGCTAGCTTCCAAGGTTGATAAGTTAGAATTTATCTTTAATGATAAGGGAGTGAATGATATCTTGAATGGAATTGCAGAAGCTGAGTTTGTAAAGGTGATGAATCTTCAAACTACCAAAGAAATGTGGGATAAAATTATTAACAATTATGAAGGAAATGAGAAAGTAAAAGATGCCAAACTTCAAACATATAGATTAAAGTTTGAACAACTAAATATGAATGAAGATGAAACAGTCAACAAGTATTTTTTAAGAGTTGAAGAGCTTGTGAATTCCATGAAGGGTCTTGGTGAGAAAATTGAAGAATCATTTTTAGTTCAGAAGATTTTAAGATCTCTCCTTGATAAATTTAATCCAAAAGTCTCTGCAATAGAAGAAATAAATGATCTTAAAACTCTGACCATTGATCAACTCCTAGGAACTCTAACTTCATATTAAATTAGAATTAGCAAAGACAAATCCATTACTTGAGAAACATCTTTTAAAGAAGACAAGAATATTGATTCAGAATTCGATGATATTGAGGAAAAAATTGTGAGAAGGTTAAAGAAAGGATCAAGAAAATATCAAGGCAAGCTCTCTTTCAAATGTTTTAACTGTGGTAAGATAGGTCATTTTGCATCTAAATGTCATCACCATAAAAAGGATCAGAACTCTGATGATGAAAAGAAATACAAATTTAAGAAATATAGTAAAAAGAAAAGTGTGTGTGCAAACAATGACAACTCCTCAGAAGACATAGATAGTGATTCATCATGTGAAGACAAAGTGAATGATTTTATGCTTATGGATATGGGAGATATTGATGATGAACATTTAGGAGGTGAAATGGATGATGAAGAAGTTGTGGTGGATATGGAAGGTTAATTAATCAGTTCCTTGGAAGAAATTGACAGACTCATATGTAAGAAGAGAAAACAAAAAAGGTTGTTGATGCAGTTTAAAATGAATGATAAAAAACCTGATGAAGACTTTGATCTACTAAAAGTGGAGTTAGAAGAGGCAAAGAAAATAGAATACATTCTGAAACAATAGTTATCAAATAAGAAAGCAAGGTGTGAAGCCTTAGAATAAGAGATAGTAAAAACCAGAAAAGAAATGGAGAAGTTTAAGGCATTGTATCACCAAAATCTGTTAAGTATTAAAGCCTCGGAAGAATTAACTTCCATTCTAAATCAACAAAGGAATCCAAAGTTGAAATATAGCTTGGGCTATGAAGAAGGATCAAGTAGTGATCATCCAAGTAATATGGAACCCATTAATTTTGTTAAATCTACAATCATTAACAACAACCATTCTGCAAAAACAAAGAAAGAAAATCAGCCACCAAGAAGGAATGAAGGAAAAGGTACCAAAACTGATCAGAGAAACTATCAGCATGAAAGAAATTGATCCACTCAGAGAAGACAATATTCTCCCAGGTACAAAAGTCTTTTCTATGGATATTGTTTTTTCTATTCTAACTTTGGTCACAAAGCTATAACTTGTTCTTTAAGATGTAGATATGAGCAAACAAGTTATTTAAGGAATAATTGTTTACCACAACAAAGATTGAGACAACTAAGCAACAAACATAATAACAGTTATAAGCATAACAATCATTATAGTTTTTTATTCAGTGAACTAGAATGTTATGTCTGTCATAACTATGGACATAAACCCACAGATTGTTGCTTAAGAAATTATAAGCCAGATTTGAAGTCCACTGCTAAAAATTTCAAGGTTTGGAAGAAGAAAGAAGATGACAAGTGTGGACTAGTGTTATCAGCCCAAAAGAAAAAGATTCCCTGGTATATTTATAGTGGATGTTCCAAACATATGACTAGAGACAAAAGTAAGTTTCTAACTCTAAGTGAAAATAAATCAAGGAATGTAACTTTTGGAAACGATGCACCAGGAAAAATAAAAGGTAAAGGAATGATAAATCTAAGTAATGGAAAAAGAAAATCTCAAGACATGTTATTTGTAGATGGTCTGAAACATAATTTTCTTAGTATCAGTCAAGTCTATGACCGAGGATGTGAGGTTGTTTTTACTTCTAAATATTGTAAAATAAAGTCTATGAATTCAGGACATCTGGTTGCAAAAGGGATAAGAACAGGAAATAATGTCTATGTGTTAAAAGAAGAAAAAGAAGAATGTCACTCAAGCAAGTATGATGAAATTTGTCTATGGCATAGGAGACTTGGGCATATAAATTTTGATCATATAATCAAGCTTAGAAACAATGGGGCAGTAAAGGATCTTCCAAAGGTATCAAAGCCATATGATTCTGTTTGTAAACCTTGCCAGATAGGAAATCTTACACGGACACAATTCAAATCTAAAAACTTCCCTTCAATAGAAAAACCTCTCCAGTTAGTTCATATGGATTTATGTGGACCGTCAAGGAAAGAAGGTACATGAAAAGAAAACTATTTTATGTTGATTATTGATGATTATTCTAGACTAACATGGGTTGCCTTTCTGAAAAAAAAATCTGAAGCATTTGAAAAAATCAAAGTGTTTAAGGCTCTGACTAAGAATCAAACAGGAAAAATATTGAAGGAAATAAGGTCTGATAGAGGAGGAGATTTTAGCTCATGGAACTTTAAAGAGTTTTGTAATAAACATGGGATCAAAAGAGAGTACACAATCCCAAGGACTCCACAGCAAAATGGAGTTGTTGAGAGGCTGTAAGGTAGCTAGAGAGGTAGTGGGGGGGCCCAGAGGGCCCATAGTGATAATAGTGGAGGTCATTCAATGTAAGGTGGACTAGGTCCACTATATTATTAAATAAGACCCACTATGGTAGTTAGATATAATAAATGGGTAAT
>SNQJ01S0210101.1:597-13857 GCA_010110895.2 Picea sitchensis
AGAAACTCATGACAGGAGAAGTCGGGAAATCTTGAAACGCGACGGTCCCACAATCATAGCCATTCAGTGGAGAACATGTGTCATCACATATCGGAGTTCAGGATTTGGAAGGGTCCGTGGATGAGTGCATTTGAAATCGTGAAATCCTGAAACGCGATTTCCCGACGTAGTTAAGGGTGCAGCGGAGGACAGGTGTCGAAGAGTCAACCCTCGCAGAAGTCCATGCCAGGTGGCATCGGGAATCGGAGAATCAAAGATCTCGAGGGCATAAGTTCTACACATTTCGATTTCGCGAAGTCTGAACTTCCGATAGGGGAAAGGACCATGGTCTTGTGGACTAGCAGGTCACATGCAAAAAGGAGTTAGCCGGAGGAGCTAAGGGGAGCAGAGAGTATCATTGTCGATCGGGAATCAGGGATTCATGAGGTGAGTGATTCACGATCCCGTAAGTGCCGATTTCCCGATCGGGAAAATTCCCGATAAAAAGCAAGGGACACATGGGTGAATTCTCATCGGGGTTCGGGGATTGGTAAGACGTGATCTGGTGGCAATAGGACTCGCGAACATGCGAGGTCCGATTTCCTGATAGGGCAAAGAGAGATCATAAGAGAATTTTGTGGGTGTAGGAAGGCCCCGATAAGGGATCAAAAGAGAATTTCATCTCTTTGGGCTGAAGGAAAATAAGGTCCTGGTGGGAGCGGACGTGCCCTGGGTGGCATGGCCTGCGTCAGCTTGCCACTTCGAGCTCTCTTCTACAGTTCTGCGATGTTGTGACCACCAGAATATGACCATTCTCCAATCACACAAGTGCTTCGATCTCAAGATCAATTGTCCTTGATCCGTGGTGATCGGATGACTATCCTCTGCCCTAGGAATTCAGCCTTTGGGACTTTAGGGGAGTGATGGAGTTAAAACTCCCGAAGCAAAAAATACCAGAGTGAGGTCAGTCTTGCATCACTCGATGATGTGTCATGACCCGAGTTGCTGTCACGTGTCACTCATAATTGTGATTTTCAGTGGCCTGAAATTCCAAATCAACTTGACACTTGTTGTTGTCTGATCGTGCCATGTGGCATAGTATTCCACCTATCCTTTCTAACGTGGTCTTCCACATTCAGCTCCTGGATCTTTTGGCCCAGATCACTTCGCGATTTCAACATTCTTGATGTGAATGTTCTTCACTTCCAAGTCCCAGTCTGTGAAACTCCAAAATGGAGTCAGATCATCTTTTCGGCTTTTCGCACTTCGCAACTTCGAGACTCCTGTGATGAGGAGTCTCGACACTTGACTCCTCCATCTCTCAGTATCTAAAACTCCGAAATGGAGTCGGATCAATGGTCTAGATCAAACTTCGATCTGACGGGTAAGGTTATTTTGCGATTTCGCATATCGTGAGTTTGAGAGGTTAGGGAACCCCGTTCCTTTGATATTCCAGTCAACGAACGGATGATGTTTCGCCACATATCCTTCTTGGATCGACGGTCCAATTTTGTCCTCGATCCAATGGTTGAGATTATATTGTGGTTTAACATATCACGATTTTACATTTCACAACTTCGAGACTTCTGTAGCAAGAGTTCTTGACATCCCCAACTCCCGGTATCTGAAATCTCGGTATCCAAAACTATCTCCTGCTTTCGGGATGTTGGCATTTCACATTTCACCGTTTTGGAATTCTTGTCGTGATTTTCTTCCTTGAATCCTCCAATGATCGGTCTGATCTTTCCATGCAATTATCCCTGCACTGCTAATCTTCCTTGCATGTCTATTTGCTATCAAATAAAAAAGCACACTCTTGCACTCTTTGTGCACCTCTGCACTATCTCTTATGATCTTACGTTGTCCCTATTTTGCCATCGCTGCATACTCTAATATTTCCATCAATGACAAACATACCTGCCTGTAAACATGCCAACATACATTAATGCTCTCCCTTCTTCCATTTCCATGTTTGTAAAATGGGATGCCAAAACGACCTTAGCTGAGAATTTCGAGGAAGCCAAAATAATTGAATTCCAAATGAAGGGATGTAAAAAAAGGCCAAGTCTCATTAGTTAAGAAGGAAGCTCAACCTCCACCTAGGAGAGGGCTCTTATTGGCTAGACCCTCAGGGAAACAAATAGGAAAAGGGCCCGAAAAGGGAAGTGGAGACATAGAGGACCTACAATGGATGATAAAGAAGTTATCAAATGAAATCATAGACATGAAAAGAAGTGCAAGGTATGGAAACCAAGTTCAAAGGCCCTATAAATCCTTTTTTAAAAGGAACCCACCATTCAAATCAATTGAACCTCCCCCAACCAACTTAAACATCGACATGGGAAATGTAGCATCTGACTCTTTCTGTACCTATCACCAAGAGAAACAATATGAAAGAGATTGTCCACAATGGGTGCATGGCATGAATTTGATGGCCAATTTGTTCCTAGATGAGGTTTCCCTTACTGAACAATCAAGTGGCTCAGTAATTAATATTGTTGATCAAGAAGAAGTTGACCCGCCGGAAGAAACAACCATGTTGTTTTGTGACCCTGACTTGCCAATTCCTTCTGATGATCTCTTTGAGGTTCAAGAACCACCCAATGAGGTCTTGGTTGTGAAAACATGAGGTAGGGTTTATCCAGTTTCAAACGACCTCACCATTTCCCAAACTTCGAGAGGAAAACCAACATACAATCACCCAAAATAACCTTTTGTCTCCCAAATAAACCCTATAAACATCCATACATGAGAATCACCCAAGCTAGACTACAACATAGTAGAATAATTAAAAATATTAAAAGAAAATGTATCAGTCATGGACATGTGTAGAATTGCCCAACAAAAGGACTTTCTATTACAATCCTTGAATTCAGTAGAAACTCCTATAATGAGCACTAACCAAGGAGAAAATCTATCCCCCGCGGATCTAGGAAATAAACCATCTATAAACGCTTGCTCTAAAGATTAAAATGGAAAGCCTTTTGTCCCACTGTTCCTCTTGACATTTGAAGTATTCAACATAAATCTCCATAATTGTTTAGTTGACTCGGGATCATCCTTTAATTTTATGTCATTATCTATCCGCAAGAAATTAAACGCAGTCACTCTCAAAAGTGATAAACATGTGATAAAACTAGACAAAACCTAGGTGAAATTTATGGGAGAACTCAAGGATGTCATGATCAGAATGGTGACACACCTGAAATTTGTTCAAGTAATTTACATCATTGTAGTAGATATACCAGAAGTTTATGGACTGCTACTTAGTCGAGATTGGTCTGAAAGGTTGAATGGATACTTTAGCACAGACTGGGCTCACCTTTGGTTGCTATTAAAGGAACACACAAACATGATTATGAACGATAGAGAAAGGTATATAAAACATATTGCCGCCGATTTAGAAGCCCTCAATGAACCCTCTTCGACAGATGTCCCCATGATAGGAAACTACTCCTGTGATTCTGATTTCAGTAATTTATCCCCTCTCTCATCTTATGTTCCTCTTACTCAAAAAGCCGAAATGAATTTTTAATAAAATGTATTGACAACGGCGGAAGAAACCCTCTTATGTCAAGAACCTTTGCTGGAAACCCTAGAGAAAATAGGTGGAGAAGAAGAAGTTAGTAGGCAAGGAGAAGATGATAGTTTTCTCTCACAAGTTTGAAACTTGTACTTTGATGGGTCTAATTTGCAAGAAGGATCTAGAGTGGGGTGTATCCTCATTGATCCGAAAGGTAAATGAATTTTTCTGTCCTGCAGAATATAATTTGAATGCACTAATAACACCACCGAGTATGAAGATTTGGTGAAATGGCTAAAGAAATCCATAGACTTAAACGTTAAATAACTAAAGGTTTTCAAAGACTCTGAAATCATCATTAGGAAAGTAAGGAACACTATACACTCCAAATCTCCCCACCTACGGAGTTATCAACAGGAAGTGCACATGCTAATAGAACATTTTGAAGCCTTCAACATTACAACAATCCCCAGAGAAAAGAATACTCTTGTTGATTCCTTGGCCAATGCTGCCTCAAGGCTATCCCATTTAGAAGACTATGAAGCCTCTCGGTTCACTGTGGAGCTACTCTACAAACCATCAGTGCCCAACAATATTTGTAATTGGAAAATATTTTAAGGAGATGAATAGATCATAAATTTTTTAACCAATTAGGAAAATTTTAAAGACCTGGCTATTGACGATGAAATATTCCAGGAGAAAATAGTAGAAACCGACCCCCATGAACAAAGAGGTGGAACAAATCACTCGAATGACAAACCAAGGTTTCACACGATACCGAAAGGGGTAGCCAATTTGGAGAACCTCTTTGACTTAAGGGAAAGATTTAAATGGCAAAAAAAAAACAAAGACATGGACCTCATGTCTCATGTACAAGAATGTAAACTTAGGAACCCTGGAAAACCCTAAAAATATAAATCTAGGCAAGACAATTTCTAAAGAATAAAGGAAGTCCTATCTCAAACTTTTCAGAGAATATCAAGATGTTTTTGCATGGTCCTAGCGAGATTTGAAGACTTATGACACTCATATCATTCAACACAGAATCCTGTTAAAACCCAAAGTAAAACCCTTCCAACAGAAGCTCTAGAAGTACCACCCATCTCTGGAACCCCTCATGTGTCAGGAGTTAAAGAAATTACTAGATGCTAAAATTATCTTTCAGGTTAGATACTCTGTCTGGTTAGAAAATTTGGTTCCTATCATGAATACGTCCGGGGAGATCCTCATGTGTGTGGATTTCAAAAACCTCAACAAAGCATCAGAAAAGGACAACTAACCAGTCCCACCAATGGAGCAACTCTTGCATACGGTGTCTGGTTCTGATATTTTCTCCCTGTTGGATGGTTTTTCAGGTTACAACCAAGTTCTAGTTGAAGAGGAAGACCGATTCAAAACTACCTTCCAAACTAAGTGGGGGACCTTTTCTTAGAAACACATGTGCTTTGGGTTAATCAATGTATGGGAAACCTTCCAAAGGGCCATGGACGTAGATTTTCGGGGACTAATCAACAAATGTGTAGTAGTTTACTTGGACGACATGGTTGTGTATTCAAAGAATAGAGAAGATAAAATCCAACACCTAACCCAAATTTTCGAAAGCTGTAGGAAATACGATATATCTGTAAAACATAAGAAAACTATATTTGGTGTTGAGGAAGGGAAACTACTAGGTCATATTATATCTCAAGAAAGAATTCACATAGAACCAGAATGAATTAGGGAAATAACTTAGCTTCCCTTACCCCACAACAAAAAGGCTTTGCAATCCTTTTTTAGGAAAATCAATATTGTGAGGAAATTCACCCCCAATTTCGCTGAAAATATCAAACCCTTACAAAAAATGATCCGCAAAGATACTGAATTTAAGTGGGATGATGAACGAAAAAGTTCTTTCAGTAATATTAAGACTACAATATCTCAAGCTCCAGTGTTGTGAAGTCTCGACTTTAGCAGATATTTCTTCCTCTATACTTTTTCCTCCAACCAATCGTTAGTTGCAGTATTGACTTAGAAGGATGATGAAAACAATGAGGTGCCAGTCTCATTTATGAGAAATAATATCCAAGAGGCCGAACTAAATTACCTTGTTATAGAAAAATAGGCTTATGCAGTGTACAAGATAGTAAATTTTTTTAGATATTACATCCTAAAACACCACACCAAAGTCATTGTGCCTCATCCTGCAGTCCGATCCCTATTCATTCAACATGAGATGGGGTAAAGAAGAGGAAACTGGATGGAAATAGTCTAAGAATTTGATCTAGATATAAAACTTTCCAAACTGGTTAAAGGACAAGGATTGTGTAAATTGGTCGCTGAAGCCCGGGACCAAGTAAATGAAGACCCCGGGTTGGAGAATGAATTGGCATTATGGAGTAGTGAATATTTATATGTTCCCCCAGGGCAGGAGTCTTGGTATGGGAAACTAACTTATCTCCTTCATTGTGAGACTTTCCCAGAAAACCTAAACCCTAAAGAAAGGAGAGACTCAGACTAAAATCAAGACAATATCGCCTCATAAATTTGGTTCTCTTCCACGTTAATTATAATGAGGTAATTTTAAGATGTCTCGAATGTGAATACGCATACACGGTTATGAAGGAGCTCCATGATGGTCCTGCAGGTGGAAACTTTACAGGGAATACCACTACCCATAAGATACTGAGAGTCGGCTATTATTGGCCTACTTTGTTTAGAGACACTCACACATATGCTAGAAACTCTAAAACTTGTCAAATGAGCACAAGGAGGGAAAAGAGAGAAATTTTCCCACTCCAACCTATGCCCGTCTCCAAACCATTTGAGAAATGCGGTTTAGATGTCATAGGATAAATTACACCAATTTATTCAAAACAACATAGATACATACTGACTTCTATAGACTATATCATGAAATGGGCGGAGACCATCCCACTGACTCATGTAAACGAAAGGGTGGTAATCCAATTCATAGAACAACAACTGATCACAAGGTTCGGTATGCCTTCTGTTATTGTTTTCGATAATGCCACTTACTTTTATTCCACCCTATTAATAGATTTTGTGCTAGACAAAGGAATCATAATTAGATACTCTGCAAACTACTATCCACAAGGGAATGGAGTGGCATAATCAATCAATAGAAACCTAGTGGGGATATTGAAGAAAACAATTGCAGAAAATTAGAGGAATTGGAATAGTTCACTTCATAATTCCATATGGGCCGATAGATTAACAACCAAGGAAGCTATAGGGAACTCGCCATACTTTCTGGTATACAGACAAGAAGCTATACTCCCAAATGGGCTATATCTTCCATCTCTTTAGTTTTCTCAGGGTTCTAGAGAACAACCCTCATCGGTTATTCAACAAAGAATTGATACCCTCCTCATGCTGGAAGAAGAAAGGTAGAAAGAAAAATCAAATTTCATCGCTCATCAACTGATGGTTAAAAGGTGGTTTGACAAGCATAAGGCCAAAGAGAAGAATTTTGATGTAGGAGAATTAGTCCTGAAATGGGATAGAGCAAATGAGCCGAAGGGAAAACATTCGAAGTTTTAGAATCTATGGCTTGGACATTTTCAAGTAGCCAAGAAGCTTGGGGCAGGTATGTATCAGTTTCAAAATCTGAGGGGGGAACCTGACGCCCTCCCGGTGAATGGCCAAGCCCTAAAACAATATTTCTATTAAAAAAATATATATGTGTGCGTTTTCTTATTATTTTATTTTATTTTTAGGCTGATTGCCGAGTCCTTTATTTTTGTTTTATTTTTTGTCTTATTGTTTTCTCTTTGAAGTTGTGTTCCATAAGGAATTGGTTGACTTTAATCAATACTATGTAGCAAACTTTGTCCCAGACTCATGCTTACATGCAACACAAGAAATGTTGGGTGAATTGCTATTGTCTTAATGGGGTTCTGTATCTAACCTTTACAATTAAAAAACCTTGGAAAGTGATGAAGTGTCCTCCTAGTGGTCTGGTAAAACCTAAAGGGAAATATGGTAAGCTATAAAGGGCCACATGTACCTCAGGACAGAGCTAGCAAAATTTCACGTTAACCATCTCATCTTACAGATAAAATACATCCTCCTCTCCCACTTGCTCAGGGCATCTTTGTCGAAAATAAATCAATTATATCAAATGAGTGAATAGTAGGAGAGGGTATGAATATAACTTTGACGGGGCTATAGGTTCTCTTTGGAAGTGGAGAAAGGTCTGTGATGTTGGAGTGACTCCGTCGGTGCTATGGATGCTCACTGGCAGTGGATAAACACCGCAACAAGTGAATGACGATAACTAAAAGGCCTAGTGCTAGTGAATTCTTTACTCGAATCTTTTCAAAATATGGAGTGGGTCATGGTTAAAGGGAACAAAGGTGGAATAAAGGTTGAAACCCCACATGAAGGCACATATTCATGAACCAAGAGAATTTCAAATGCAAGGATAGAAGATACTCTGATAAAAAATAAAACTAGTTAAGTTCTTAACCAACTTCTGCATCAACTAAGCCCGAGGAAGTAACAACTATTTTGATTTCTCCCAGTAAGTCTCCATTTGTTGAGAACTCAACACACCCTAAAATCCTTATGAAATTTTATCACTTTTTGGGTACCACTTGTTTTCTTCACTGTCTGAATCGATTTCACTTTGGGAAATGTTTTATCTTTATTTTGTTTTCATGACTCTTATCATCTAGTCAGGTTTGTTTTAACTTGTGAAATATCATGTCTAAAAAGAAATTGACAGTCGAATTGAGAATCAACAACTAACACTACACCTAACATGCTAAGGTTCGACGTTGGAAAAATTCAAGCAAGAAAGGGAACCACAGTTACAACAATTGTCAAGCGTTGATCCCCATAGGCATCGACATAAGGTGGATTTGGTTTTTGTAAGTTATTCACACAAATTTTCAAGAGATATCCGATCCCCTTCGATATCGACAAAATATGGGAAGGATAGACATTGCCAAAGTCATAAATAAATCACTACTTGCTGATGACCGATGTGTTTCATCAGGGTTGGGGAAATATAGAAAGGTTAAAACCATTGTTTTTGTCTGCGACAAGCATATCGCCGATCGCCATGAATAGAAACAAGTTTCTATCCAAAAAACTCCATGTAATTTTTTTTTAACATCTAGCTATACTAACACAACTAGTGCTAACACAACATGAATAGAAACAAGATTTTAACAACTGGTGAGAAACTTTCATGGAAATCAATACCTTCCAAATACCCTTCTACTACCAGTCATGATTTGAACCTTTCATATTTTACTATGTTTGATTTTATAAAAGGAGATTCATCAAACATTGCATCTTTGTCCATGATGATTTTGTGGGTAGTAGGATCCCACAGTTTGCACCCCTTAACATCATCACCATTTCAAAGATCTACCTGTTTGATCTGGGTCCTACTTAGAGTGTTGATAAAAAAAATAAGCATCACAATCGAATAATTTCACATTTGAGCAATTACCAAATGACTTGTTCATACCTCTTCCTGAATCTTCCTATCTTTTGCAACCGATGGTGACCGAGTTACCAGATAGCACAAACAATTTTGTACACAACTATTGCTGCAACTTGGTGTTATTGAACATGCCTGTTTGATCCTAGCTTCCTTGTAATACTTTATAAGTTCCATGGATATGAACCTACCTTCATCATATATTCTCAAACACTTGATTGACCCACCAACACATCAACCTTTCTACAAACCCACCTTTCTAACCCGGACACACTGCTACACCTCAAAATTTTAATTCAAACAACTTTGACCAAATCTAGCCAAACCAACCCATGTGAACCTTTGCCACTCACCTCCAAGGACTTTACATTGGATTCTTAGTGCTCCACCTTAAAATGAACATTTCCTTGACCAAATTCGTCCAAGCCAACTAATTAAGCCTTCACTGCTTACCTCCAGGCACATTTACAATGGATTTCACCAAGCCTTTTATAGGATTCATTACATGCAATCCATGGACACAATACCATGGGCTCCTCCCCCCCAAAAAAAATTGACCCGAAAAGCCACATGCTTTGACCTAAAAAATAGATTTAACTCATTAACTCTTTCACTGAGTCAAGGTTAACCCAACATACTTGCCCCCCACATATTCAATCTACCTAAATCTATGTCTAGACTTTTCATAGGTGACCCGATAAAGCAGGGGTATGCATGCCTATCCGGGTCTTACAGACGTATGCCCATTTACATGTTATCAATAATTTTTACAACTCCAAAGTAAATTCATTTTTTTTTCTTCACAGTGACTCAACCATCACCATTCTTGTTGTATGGTAAAATATCGAGGTTCCATAGCTCCAAGTTATTCTTTCTGTTGAATGTTTCCACCTCAAACTTTTACCTCTCGACCCACCTCTTCATTGATTTACCAAGACAATTCTTAATCTCTGATACCTCTTGTTAGGGAACATAAGAAAAAAAAAGCATAAAACCAGAGCATAAACAAGAAATATTAAACCAAACAAAACACAACAACAATCACACAATTGACACATTGATTTATGTGGAAACCCAATTCGTGAAAAAACCACGGGACAATGAAAAAACCACGGGACAATGATAGTCGGTATTCTTATTATTCAAGGGAGAATTAAAATATCCAACCCAAGCATACAAACATCCTCTCCTCTCATACACACAACACCTCATTGCTACGTCTTGCTCTCATACACTCACTACATATTGCACATTCACCTCTATGGATATGCTCGTATATATAACATCTATCACACAGTTACACAAATTGATCACAAAAGAGTGCATGCATGCACATTCCTAATATAGATGCATGCATGTGCATGTGACCGCATCGGAAATTCGTTGGCATGTTTCCAACAATAATATGAGAGATGAGACTATTAAGGAAAGAAGAGGAAGTTACAATGGGTGTGTTGTAGGTTGTATCTCTTCATTTGTTGGATAATAATAAAGGAAGGACCTGGCAATTTCTCTGGTGGACATAGCCCACACTGGGTGAACCATGCATATCTGTGTCTCTATTGCATTGTGTATCTTTTTTGTTTTATTTTAGCATTTGTTTTTATTTTATTGCTCTGTGATCCTATTTTTTCTAACAACTAGTATCAAAGAGAAAGGTAACTCGCAGGAAAAGATGGTTCCTGGTTTTAGTGGGAGATATGGAAAAATATGGAAGGTTTAGGGCCGATAAATTTAACCAACAAAACTACCAGTTATGGAATATGCATATGGAAGATCATTTATATTAGAAGGATATATTCCTACCATTGGGTGGAATAAAAAATAAGATGGTGGCCATTAAGGACGAAGAATGGGAGGTTCTTGACATAAAGGTACTAGGAACAATATAGTTGAGCCTCTCATCGTTGGTGGCTTTCAATATTTTGAAAGAAAAGACAATGAAGGAGTTGATGGATGCATTGAATAAACTATATGAAAAACCCTTAGCATACAATAAGGTATTTCTAATGAAGAGATTATTTAATATGAATATTTCATAAGGTGGGTCTTTTGCATATCATTTAAATGTATTTAATATGATTAATAATCAGATAAGTTCTGTAAAATTGGAATTTGATGATGAGGTTAGGGTTCTTCTAATCTTGTTCTCATTTCCAGAAAGTTGGAATGGCTTGGTCATGGTTGTAAGTAACTCCGTCTCTGGTTCAAACACTTCAAAATTTTATGATTTTGTTGGTGTTATCCTTATCGAGGAAATTTGATGGAAAAGCACAAGTGAGACATTAGGTAATGCGTTTAACATGGAGAACAGGGGAAGACAAAAGGATAAAGAAAAGGGATTAGGGAACCATGAGAATTATAGGAAGGGAAGATCCAAATCCAAACTGGGAAATATAGAGTGATGGAATTGTGGGAATAAAGGACATTTGAAGAAAGATTGCAAAGCTCCAAATAAACAAAGAAATGGACAAAAGGAGAAAAACCAGGAAGGAAATGTAACAAGTGATGTGTTACAAGATGATTTTATTCTTTCTGTAGATAATATTTCTAAGACTTGGATAGTAGATTCAAGGGCTTCATTTCATGCCACACCCCATAGGAAACATTTTCTAGATTATGTTCAAGGTTATTTTGGATAGGTTCATTTAGGTGATGATGCACCATGCATTATTGTTGGAATGGGAAAGGTAAAAATAAAGCAAGTGAATGGAAATCGATGTTTGTTGAAAGACGTAAGACATCTTATAGATCTAAGGAAAAATCTAATTTCAATAGGGAAGTTGGCAAATGAAGGTTGTATATCCATATTTACAGATAAGATGTGGAAGGTCACCAAAGGATCACTGGTGATAGAAAAATGAGAGAAGGTAGGTACGTTGTATTTATGTACTAGTAATATTGATTCTTCTATATCTTTAGCTTCCACAGGAGTGGATACAACACTGTGGCATCATAGGCTTGGACACATGAGTGAGAAGGGGATGCAGATACTTCACAAAATAAATTTGTTGCTCGATCTTAAAAAAATTGATTTGGATTTCTTTGAGCATTTTGTTTATGGAAAACAAAAGAGAGTCATATTTCTCAATGTTGGAAAAGAAAAGAAGAGTGAAAGATTAGATCTTGTGCATACATATGTATGGGTATCAAATCATGTATCATCTCTTGGTATCTCTCATTATTATGTTACTTTTATTGATGAACTAGAAAAACTTGGGTTTATTGCATTTGACAAAAAAATAATGTTTTTGATACTTTTAAGAAATGGAAAGCTTTGGTTGAGAATGAGATAGGAAAAAGGTTGAAGTGCCTCATATTAGAAAATGGAGTTGAATATTGCAACACAGATTTTGATGATTACTATTCATACCATGGGATTCATAGAGAGAAGACAGTTCCAAGACCACCACAAGAAAATGGTGTGTCAGAAAGGATGAATAGGACAATCATGGAGCATGCAAGGAGTATGAGATTGCATGTTGAGTTTACCTTATAGTTTTGGGAAGATGTTGTGGATACTACTGTTTACTTAATAAACAAAGGAACTTCAATGTTTTTGAATGGTGGAATTCCAGAGGAGGCATGGACAGTTAAAAAGGTAAACTATTATTTTTTGAATATTTTTTATTGTACAAGCATTTGTCCATATTGATAAAGAAAATAGAACAAATCTTGAGGAAAAATCTAAGAAGTGTACCTTTATTGGATACGGTGTTAATGATTTTGGTTATCTCTTATGGGATTATGAAAATCACAAAATCATTAGAATTAGAGATGTCATAATCAATGAGAAGGTCATGTACAAAGATCAGTTGCAGCAAAAAATACAAGAAAAAAAAACTAGAATACACATTTCTTGATGAGATCACTGAAAAATAAATTCCAAAGGTACCAGAAAATCAAAGTGTACAACAATAGGAGCAAAATATACCTCAAACTCCTACAAGTGTTGTTAGAATATTTACCAGGTTAAGTAGAACCCCTGAACGATACTCTCCTTCGTTTTATTATTTATTGTTGATTTATTCCGGTGAACCAAAATGTTATGAAGATGCAATGTAGGTAGACACTAAAAATAATTGGGTGAAAAGATGAGAGAGGAAATGGATTCCCTGGTAAATAACCCGACTTGGGATTTGGTTCAGTTTCCTGTATGTAAAAGAGCATTGCAGAATAAATGGGTTTACAAGTTGAAGGAAGAAGATGGAGGCAGAAAACAATACAAGGCTATATTTGTTGTAAAGGAGTTTGCACAAAAGAAAGGTATATATTTTGATGAAATATTTTCTCTTGTTGTTAA
>SNQJ01S0210102.1:0-15890 GCA_010110895.2 Picea sitchensis
GTATATTGGTGATATAAGGTTGATAAAGTTAAAAAGGATTAATTGTCTATGCTACTGATTCACCCCCCCCTCTCAGTAGCACGGTGTGTTCAACAGACACAACAAGCATGCCATGTGATGCAGGAGCATTGCTCCAAGCCAGCTACGCGCCAGCCAGCCAGCACATCAAAGCACGTGTTTAATGGAGAGGAGAGGCGCAGCCCTCTCACTTTCAAATTTCAAATTTGAATTTATTGTATTAAATAATTGTAAGGCTGGTAGAGTCAAAAGCCATTTCAAATTTGAATTTATTGTATTAAACAATTGTAAGGCTGGTAGAGTCAAAAGCCATGCATGTGCGCATGCTTAGATAAAGGTTGCCTTAAATAGTTGTAAGGATGAGATCTAGATCCGATTCGAACTAGACAACCATTCAATGAAATTGAATGTAAATTAATGAGAGTTGGTGAGGATGGAGGGAAGAGCTCGAGGAGCCTCCTTTTGTAAAAAGATCTTTTGTATCTGTAGGAGTTAGTGGGTAGAGAGGTAGAGAAGAAGAGAGAGATAGGAAAATGAGAGCCAAGACTTTGTTGCAGTCCGAGCTCGAACACATTGTAATTAGACATTGATGTTAATACAAACAGAGCAGTTTTTCCTGCATGTTGTTGTTCATGTGTTTATGAATTCATGAATGAATGTATTTATGTGTAATGATATGTTGTGGATGTATGTTAGTTTGCATTTGCAGGTTACAGATAGAAGTCGTTGTCTGTTGGGTTCTTTGATTCCAGGTCTGGTTCTTTGAGGCTTCATGCAAGAGGTTGCATGACAAAACGTTGCGGGTTCTATAAGCCAGTGCAACGAGTGCACTTCTGAATTTTGCGGAATTTCAGACAAAGACATACCAGGAGGGTGCACCAGAGGAAGTCTTAGACTCAGGGAGAAGCCTCAAGGTTGTTGAACACCTTGGAGGTGAAGACTGTGTAGAGAAAGGCACAGAGAAAACAAAATCATGGAGGGTTCTGTAGAAGCTCTGCCAGGAGGGCATTGAGCATGTGCATAGAGTGCACAGAAGGAACTCTATTTCGAGTTCAGGGAAGACATAACTACTGAAGGTTTTGTAGAGCTCTGCCAAGAGGGCATTGAGCAGTTGCATAGAGTGCACCAGGGAACTCTATTTTGAGTTCTAAGGAAAAGAGAAGTGTCAAGGAGAAGGCACTTACAGGGTTACTGAACACCCTGCATCCTCAGCAAGGAGTGCTTGAGCATAAGTTGCCAAAGGGCGCTTATATCCCTTCAAGGAGAGAAAGGGACATAGACACTTTGAGGTCAGAGCCACAGATAAGCTCAAGATGGATAGCACAGTTGTGTACAGGGACCCTGCAAGGAGTGTAGAGGTTGAGAAACCTTTGAGGTTTCAGAGTCGACAAATCTCAGGAGGGACAGCGTCCTTAGAATACAGGCAGGAGCCGAGGATATAGGCTTCGCAGCAAAGACGAAGGCTGAAGCCTCTTTGGAACAAGAAATCTTCCAAGGGGAAGAAAGAAGCATGAGCTCAGGAGAGCACAGTTGTCGTTGTTTCAGGCACTGGATAAAAGATCTGGACCATTGAGTTTCGTGTCCATGCAGCAGGAGGAGAGAGCGTAGAAGAATAGATCTGGGCCGTCAGATCTAGCACAGGGAGCCGATAGCCATCGGATCTAGGAGAAGTTACACAAGGTTTAACCCTCGTACATGCAAAGGGAAGGACTTGTCAAAGTCTCAAAAAGATCAGGAGCGTCCATCGTTGAGAGGACGCGTGGAAGAAATACGGAAGCCATTGGGGTTTCAGCTACCAGGAGATACAAAGGACAAGAGTCAAAACTCTTGACCCACGAAATCCTGAAAGAACGTAAACCATCAGATCAGGGGAGGCTCACAGCCGTTGATCTCCCTTTGAAGTGGAATTTTGGCATTTTGGGGTTCGGTATTTCAGCATTCCAGGACCAGGGAGTTCAAAGGGTCAAGAATTGTTGCAGCTGGAATCGAGAAATCCTGAAACGTGAAAACCCGAAAGCATTCGAAGGAATAGCACCAGGTCATGGGACAGGGTCACGTGAACAGGATCCAAGTGGGGAGATTGTCACTCGCCATCCCTTTCGGGGTTCGGCATTTCGGAGTTTCGAGGTTCGACATTTCGGAAATCCCGAGGACAAGGAGCCAGGGAACTTTGAGTTGGAAACCCCCGAAGTCGCGAAACGCGACGTATCTTTGGAGTGGGGTTGCGGTCACACATTTTGGCATTTCGGGGTTTGGATTTTCGGCACTTCGGGTGACAAGGAGCCGGGGATCTTGGTGTTGAAACCCCCGAAGTCGTGAAACCCGAAATCCCTTTTCGGAAAAGGTCGTGGTCATATTTGGTGGCCGTGATGGAGGTGAAAACTCACGCCTGGTGCATTTCTTGTGCCGGTGGAGTTTTCGTGAAGGACCTGTGGATTGAATTCATGGGGTTCTAGTGAGGGCTCGAAAGAACTAATTCAGTTCTGTGGATTCGAAGGAGATCGATCCTGTGCAGATCCTGAAGCAAGGGAAAAGGGGTCTGCGTCAGTTTTGGTATCAAAGCCACTTTCTGTTTGTAGACTGCAGGTAGAGGGAGGCAGAGTAGATAAAGAAAATACTCTAATACACATTAGTTTTGGTATCAGAGCCACTTTATGTGTGTAGACTGCAGGCAGAGGGAGGCAGAGTAGATAAAGAAAATACTCTGATACACATCAGTTTTGGTATCAGAGCCACTTTCTGTCTGTAGATTGCAGGTAGAGGGAGGCAGAGTAGATAAATAAAATACTCTGATACACATCAGTTTTGGTATCAGAGCCACTTTCTGTCTATAGACTATAGGCAGAGGGAGGTAGAGTAGATAAAGAAAATAATCTAATACACATTAGTTTTGGTATCAGAGCTTGATTTTTGTCTGTATATTTCAGGTAGAGGGAGCCATGGGAAAAGGAAGATAGAGTGTTAAAGCTTTGTGATGATTGTTGCAAGGTGCGCAATGGTCAATAGACAGTCAGGTCGACTATAAGAAAATGATGGAAGCACTCACGGTTGCAGAGTGACATCAACAAGTTTGCCAGGAGGGCAGACAGAAATAGGAAAATGGTTGTTGAAGGCCATGGATGTGGTGGAAAGAAGAACCACCAGCAACAGAACGAGGCTGAGATGGACAAAGAACTCACGGAGATAAGAACGAGGATGGAGGAGCTTTCATTTCAAATGCAGTAGGATACAAAATCATGATGGGTATATGAATGGCCCATGAAAACGAAAGTGAAATGGCCAGTCAAGGAGTTATTGGCCCAAAGGCAGCGGAGGCTGTTGAAGGAATGGCTAAGGTATGTGGAAGACCTCAGGGTTGAAGAAGAAGTGGCTCATGTGTGTGAACCAGAAGCTGGGAGAAATCTCAGTGATGATGAGGAGAAGAGATCACTGGAAGATCTCAGAGACTGCCAAGCGAGTAGTGAGGAATTCCCAATTTGCCAGGTGGGTAGGGAAAAGAAGATGAGACTGGTTGAAAGTCTCGAGAGCTCAGAAGTGAGTTCATGTCAGCAAGGAGTGTTGATGGAGATGGGATCGAGAGATCTCATAAATCGCCAAGTGGGCAGAGATGGACTTTCAAATTTCCAGGTAGGCAATAAAAAGAGATCAAGTAAAGGTCTCGTATACTACCAAGAGGGCAGTGCTGAAATTTCAAATTGCCAGGAGGGAAATGAGATGAGATCGCTGGAGAATCTCATAGACTGTCAGGAGGGAAGAGAGGAAATCCCATACTGCCAAGTGGGAAAGGGAGAGTAGATGAACTCAGAGGTGAGTTCATATCAGCAAGAGGAGCTGACAGAGAAGGAAGGTCAGAAGAGCATTCTGATGATTGGAGGGATAAGAGTATCCATACCAAATAGCCGAGTGGAGGCCGATGCACAGGATGAAGGTGCAGCAAAGGAGGAAGGACAGCCAACAAAAACTGTCATGAAAGAATAATTGGGGCAGACATCAGGAGATACCCCAACAAAAGGAGAAGAAGATGAGCATTCGGAAGAATGGCTTAAAGATTTCAACCAGGTAGCTAAACAAAGACACCTGCAGCACTGAAGCTGATAGCAGAAGAAGAACATGCAGATAAGATGCTCACTCCATGGGATATGGAGTTGGAAATCCTGGAGGATTGGTTGAACCATCCAGAACCAGTGGATGAATGCCATGAGGAGACAGTCATGCAAATGTTAGCAGAGGAGCATTCCGAGGAATTGCTCGAAAATTTTAGCTAGGGAGATGAACAGTTGATGATGACTGTAATGCTGAGGCATGCAGCAGAAGATGAAGGAAAATTCCAATCTAAGGAGCAGCTGGAGGAAGCTGGAGCTGAACCAGCAGAAGAACTGGCAGAAGCAAAGCTGTTAGAGAAGGAATCTGAGCAGCAGCTCAGTGATAGGATTGCAGAATTGGAGTCTGCAGCAGAGTGGCAACTCAATGCCACAAAATAGGAAGAAGATGGCATGGGAGATCTAGTTGATCTACCCATTTGCAGGGAAGAAGTGCAGTGGAGCAAGCTGCAAAAGGAGAGCCATCCGTGGGAGCAGCTGGACGAGATAATTGAGGAGATCAGAAGGTTGATGATTAGATCAGCAGAAGCGGTCAATAAAGAGAAGCTGGACAGAGGAGAACCTGCCACAGCAGCAGGGCAACAGAAGCAACAACAGTAGCGAAGCGATGGAGCAAATGGACATCTCCAGAGAACTGTTTGGGATCCAGGTGGATTTCAATAGCCATACTGGGAAGCTCATGAGCAGGAGCTCATGAATTTTTCACAGCAGAGGAGTATGATGCAGGTGCATCGCTCCAAGCTAGCTACGCTCCAGCCAACCAGCACATCAAAGCACGTGTTTAATGGAGAGGAGAGGCACAACCCTCTCACTTTCAAATTTCAAATTTGAATTTATTGTATTAAATAATTGTAAGGCTGGTAGAGCCAAAATCCATGCATGTGCGCAGGCTTAGATAAAGGTTGCCTTAAATAGTTGTAAGGATGACATCTAGATCCGATTCAGACTAGACAGCCATTCAATGAAATTGAATGTAAATTAATGAGAGTTGGTGAGGATGGAGGGAAGAGCTCGAGGAGCCCCCTTTTGTAAAATGATCATTTGTATCTGTAGGAGTTAGTCGGTAGAGAGGTAGAGAAGAAGAGAGAGATAGGAAAAGGAGAGTCAAGACTCTGTTGCAGTCCGAGCTTGAACACATTGTAATTAGACATTGATGTTAATACAAACAGAGCAGTTTTTCCTGCATGTTGTTGTTCATGTGTTTATGAATTCATGAATGAATGTCTTTATGTGTGATGATATGTTGTAGATGTATGTTAGTTTGCATTTGCAGGTTACAGACAGAAGTCGTTGTCTGTTGGGTTCTTTGATTCTAGGTCTGGTTCTTTGAGGCTTCATGCAAGAGGTTGCATGACAGAATGTTATGGGTTCTGTAAGCCAGTGCAACGAGTGCATTTCTGAATTCTATGGAATTTCAGATAGAGACGTACTAGGAGGGTGCACCAGAGGAAGTCTTAGACTCAGGGAGAAGCCTCAAGGTTGTTGAACACCTTAGAGGTGAAGACTGTGTAGAGAAAGGCACAGAGAAAACAAAATCACGGAGGGTTCTGTAGAAGCTCTGCCAGGAGGGCATTGAGCATGTGCATAGAGTGCACAGGAGGAACTCTATTTCGAGTTCAGGGAAGACAGAACTACTGAAGGTTCTGTAGAGCTCTGCTAAGAGGGCATTGAGCAGTTGCATAGAGTGCACCAGGGAACTCTATTTTGAGTTCTAAGGAAAAGAGAAGTGTCAAAGAGAAGGCACTTACAGGGTTACTGAACACCCTGCAGTCTCAACAAGGAGTGCTTGAGCATAAGTTGCCAGAGGGCGCTTATATCCCTTCAAGGAGAGAAAGGGACAGAGACACTTTGAGGTCAGAGCCACAGATAAGCTCAGGACGGATAGCACAGTTGTGTACAGGGACCCTGCAAGGAGTGTAGAGGTCGAGAAACCTTTGAGGTTTCAGAGTCGACAAAGCTCAGGAGGCACAGCGTCCTTAGAATACATGCGGGAGCCGAGGATATAGGCTTCGTAGCAAAGACGAAGGTTGAAGCCTCTTTGGAACAAGAAATCTTCCAAGGGGAAGAAAGAAGCGTGAGCTCAGGACAGCATAGCTGTCGTTGATTCGGGCACTGGAGAAAATATCTGGACCATTGAGTTTCATGTCCAGGCAGCAGCAAGAGAGAGCACAGAAGAACAGATCTGGATCGTCAGATCTAGCACAGGGAGATGATAGCCATCGGATCCAGGAGAAGGTGCATGAGTTTTAACCCTCGTATATGCAAACAGAAGGACTTGTCAAAGTCCCGAAAAGATGAGGACCATCCATCATTGAGAGGATGCATGGCAGAAATTTGGAATCCATCAGGGTTTCGGCTACCGGGAGATACAAAGGACAAGAGTCAGAACTCTTGACTCACGAAATCTTGAAAGAACATAAGTTGTCGGATCATGGGAGGCTCGCAACCGTTGATCTCCCTTTGAAGTGGAATTTTGGCATTTTGGGGTTCGGTATTTCGGCATTCCGAGACCCGAGAGTTCGAAGGGTCAAGAACTGTTGCAGCCAAAATCGCGAAATCCCAAAACGCGAAAACCTGAAAGCATTCGAAGGAATAGCACTGGGTCACCGGACAGGGTCACGTGGACAGGATCCAAGCAGGGAGCTTGTCACTCGTCAGCTCTTTCGGGGTTCGGCATTTCAGAAATCCCGAGGACAAGGAGCTGGGGCACTTTGATTTGGAAACCCCCAAAGTCATGAAACGCGACGTATCTTTGGAGTGGGGCTCCGGTCACACATTTCGGCATTTCAGGGTTCGACTTTTCGGCACTTCTAATGACAAGGAGCCGGGGATCTTGGTGTTGAAACCCCCGAAGTCGTGAAACCCGAAATCCCTTTTCGGAAAAGGTCGTGGTCATATCTGGTGGCCATGATGGAGATGAAAACTCACGCCTGGTGAATTTCTTATGCCGGTGGAGTTTTCGTGAAGGACCTGTGGATCGAATTCGTGGGGTTCCAGTGAGGGCCCCAAAGAATTAATTCAGTTCTACGAATTCGAAGGAGATCGATCCTGTACAGATCCTGGCCCAAGGGCAAGGGGGTCTACGTCACCATGCTAAAGGATGACACAAAAAACATGGCATGCCTTGCTAAAGGATGAGATCTGAAAAAAAGAGTGTTAACAAAAAATGTTAACCAATTATCTAAAGAGATAGCATTAGTTCACCTCAAAAGATGTACAACTTAATTAAGTCATCATTTTCATCATTTTCCAAGTTTCAAACTAAATACTTTGCATATCTTCTCCTTGTGCCTCGGAAAGAGGCCAAATAAGACCTCAAAATGAAAAGTTAGGATAAAATTTCAAATCTAAATTAGAAAATTGTATAAATATTTTCAAACTTTGGTTAAAATAGTTAGAGTTGTGTTGGTTTCAGTACATAACTAATAAAACAACTAAAAACCGTTTACTAATAGTCCCTGTTGCAGAAGGGCAGGGACTAATAAGCTTATGATGACAAAACTTTTATTCCATTGTATGGAGAGATAATTCCATGCAAATGATGCTCCTTTTCTGATGCTAAAGATATTGGAAATTGACGTTCTATAATCCCAATAAGCTTATGATGACATAACTTGTATTCCATTGTATGGAGAGATAATTCCATGCAAATGATGCTCCTTTTCTGATGCTAAAGAGATTGAGAATTGATGTTCTAAATCCTTTTCATCGGCTGGTGATCTTATTTTAAGGATAACATCCATGAGCACACAAAAATTAAAAACAATTCCATTGGTTTAGGCTAAAAACCAATGTCTTCGTTAGTACGAGATGAAATATGATTAGTGTAGGTACTTATATAAACATCGTGGTCATGGTGGTTCACCCTCTTTCCATAAAATCAAGTCTCTTAAATAAAATAGTGAGGTCATCATAGAGGGGATAAATTCGTTTTTCAAAAGAGATATATTGTTGAATACCTTGGATAACTCATTAAAAAAAGGAACATCTTGAGTTTATACTTGTCTATGGATGAGAGGAAAGATATGTTCTTTATAACCACTAAATTAGATACATAGGATGGGTGAGGATAAAAAAAAAGAAGAAGGTCATGACCCATATCATCTAGGTATATATGATTAGTGTTAGATAGGTATGAGGGGACACTTATACATTTAAAAAAAAAAAAAGTCATGACTCATATCATTTAAGCATACATGATTAGTGTTAGACAGGTATGAGGGGAAACTTATACATTATTAGTGTTAGATAGGTATGAGGGGACACTTGTGATGTTAAATTCAAGATCTTTTTTTTCTATGGACAAAAAAATAGGGTATTTTCATTTCTATGGACAAAAAAATAGGGTATTTTCAAATGGTTCAAGTGTTAGTAATTTCATTCGGAAAATATGTATTATTGAACATGGAAATATTGGTTGAGTCAGAATCTATATCAAGCTTATGAAACATCTCTGGAAATATTGGTTGAGTCAGAATCTATATCAAGCTTATGAAACATCTCTATATATTCTAAGGATAATCAACATCTAAAGGTTTGAGGTTAGATATTAGAAGAATGAAAAAGTTGATTGCATTTATCATTATAGGTATTAGGCTTATGAACAATTTTTTTTTGAAGAAAATAGAATCATCAAAAATGAAGACATCATCGAGATTAAGGATGATTTCATTATTTTGATCATTATTTCCATTTGTAATCGATTGTTCAAGAAAGTTTTAAAATTTGATCCATATTATAACTTTCTTGAAAATTGTTGTTTCCGAGGGCCCATGACTTTTGGAGAAAAAGGAACATTTTTTTTTCTAATTTTTTATTGATCAAAAAGTTAGCACAATTATTGGGGTCTTAAGTAGCATCGTATTGTTTACACCATGATAAAGGTTGTCCCGATGTCTCTTCATTAAACTTCTTCTTAGAAAAAAAAAAATTACAAGAAAAAGGGTAGTGAAATTCTTCACAAAAATCATAGTATGAAAGAGTAGATAAACGATTATTAAAATCAAGCTTTGGATTTAAGTGAAAAGAAATTCTATAAATAATAAGAAGAAAATATGATCTAATCTTCAACTAAGAAATTCAATGAAGAGACTCTATAAATAATTAGGAGGAGATATGATCTAATCCTCAACTAAGAAATTCAATTTTTATTTTTGAAAATGTTGAAGAATAGTAACTAGCTTATCATGGGTATATTAGGAAGAAATTTGAACCACTTCACAACTTCCTCTTTTAAGTGTATGAGGGAAGATGCACATCATAAGAAATAGATAGGAAATATATTTTGTAAAACAATATTGAATTAATATATTAACATGTTCATAAGAGATACCTCTTTAGCCAAGAAGATCATCAATTACATGTCAAAACCTAAGATTATAATATGGTATCCAAAAAGTATCACAAGGCATTAAAAAAAGGTATTAAAAAAGGCCACCAAGCATCCGTCATTATCACAAAATGACAGAGACCCATTAATAATTGGCCATTGGGATTAACTCAGAGAGATGGTAGCCAAAAATATTCATAAAAAATGCAAGGAAAATTAGATACATTTTCCCATATAGTTGGCAATTATGTTGATGTGAAAAATAGATAGTTTCCCCAACAAAACACAAATAACACTTGTTAACTAGGTATGTGGATAAGTGGAAACTAAGCTTGAGTTTATATCTTTATTAAATTATTTGAAAGGTTAATTTTTTCCAAGTGTTAGCATAGTCCTATCTTTATCTTTATGACTTACTAAACCTCTTTTAATATTTGGTTTTCTTATTTTATAAATCTCTTTTAACCTTTGGTTTTCTTATTTTATAAATTTTAGGTTTTAATATTTGGTTTTCTTATTTTATAAATCTCTTTTAACATTTGGTTTTCTTATTTTATAAATTTTAGGTTTTAATATTTGGTTTTCTTATTTTATAAATCTCTTTTAACATGTGGTGGTTTTAACTTGACCACAAACTATCAAGAATAATATGTTTAGGAACAAGATTGCATACCAGGAACTAGGTTGCATACTTGATCATCTGTTCATAGGCTCTAAATCAAAATTGGAACCTTACTCAAAATCAAACTTGGAACCTGACTCAACTAGATTTCCCTCCTGTCAGGGACAAGTGGTTCCAATTCCCTTGACCGTCATTTGCAAGTATGGCCAAGAAGATATCCAACACATCAAACTGTCTTCCAGCGGAGTCTGAAGACTAGATATTCAGCTCAGAAGACTACATCAACTGGGCCCCGATCATACCCTTAATCATAAAATCTTGAAAACATTCATGTCCATCAACTATAGAAATATCTCCAATCAAGTACGACTGTACTTGTGTATAAATCCGGCGATAAGACTGCTCCAATAAATTGGCTTCCAAATGCCAACGCCAATTCCCTAACCATTCAAAATGAATTTGTTTTCGCTTGCGCTTTTGGCACCTTACTGAGGGATGATTTGTCTTCCCACAAAATTTGCATGGGTGAAGATCAAAACAGTTTGACTTATCATGGCCAAACCGGTGACAGTATTTTCACTGTATGGGTTGTTTATCCGACCGATTAGCAACATCATCATCAGCTATATCCTGTACCTATTCCTTACCAATATCTGCAAGCTCTGCCATCTTATCATCATTCAAAAAGCCTCCACTCACAAAGCAAACAAGTTCTCTATAATTAGGAAAATGAAAAAGGTTGTCAGCATCCTGTACATATCCTAGTCCATATCGATTTCGTTTAAATCGTAATTCTTCCCATGGTCGAACAATACATTTATCCACAACTTTTTCTGACATAGGGACTTTATTCAACTCATCTTCATGTTTATGACTGTCATCACTAGTCAACTGAATGTCTTCATTATTTTCATCCTTGATTCCATTTTGGTTGTTGTAATCACATTGTTGGTGTCGAAGAAAACTTAACTCATCAGAGAACAACTTGTTTTGATGTTTGAACATATCAATCTTCTTGTGTGTTACTTGTAAACAAGTAATCGATGTACTAAGAGTGCACTTGTTTATTGCAATTGTAGATTCTATAGTTGAGTTAATTAATGTGCGCAATATTGTAAATAGTTCTTCAATTCTTGCCATTATGCATAATATGGAAGAGAGATGCTTGTATGTTGATGCCACAAAATTCAATTTTGTATCCTATTGTGCATGCCAAGAGCGATCGTCCGTTGCATGAATGCCAAAAAAACTACAGGATAACCAATAATGCACACAAAGATCCTAAGAGAGACCCCCTTATTCAATTTCGGGTGGGTCAAAGAGGACTCCTTATAACTTCCAAAAACTCCTTATAACACCTTTACAAAAAGTCTTCAAATAAATAACAAACCCTTATAACTCCAATTACAAACAATTAAACAATTTTGCAATTACAAGCATTTATAATGAGAGCATTCTTATAACTCCTTATGTTTCCTTGAAATACACCTTCTTCTTTTTTTAAACTTAATGACTTATCACTCCAAAAGATTTTAAGAGATCTTGCAAGGTATATGACTTATCACTCTAAAAAAAAAATTTAAGGGATTTTGCAAGCTATAATCCTCATAAAGCAATATTTTATGTAACCAACAACTATTTTGAAGACAATCCAATGCTTCCTCTCAACAACTATTTTTAGAGCCAATTTCGGTGTGGGATCGAAGAAACCCTTAACATAAATGGAACTGTAAATTAATCTCTGCAAACTCGAGTTTGTAGCAAAGAGAACAAGGGACAAGGGATTTTTGGTGGTAGGGTGAGTATGGAAGCGGACGGGAATGGTGATTTCGTTGTTGGTTGCCTTGCCGCCTCAACATCAAAACCACTCTGGGAGACGAATTTGAGGCCGAAGTAATCACATTTGATAAACCTTCGAATATTTTTGTTCTTCAAGAATTTGCAGGCAATGGGCCATGAACATTCTTCCACGGGCTTCTAGCGGCTCCAACTCTTTTGGCGACACCTATGCATATGGAAACATAAAACCAAGCACTTGTAGACCGGCTTCTTTGACTAGTAGCACCAGCTCTTTTCAAATACGCCCTTCGAAATTAAAGTTGTTGAGTAGAACTTATGAAGATTTGCAACAGTCCATGCTTTCCTTTGCAGCTTGCAACAACAGGATATGGTATTCAAAATCTCCAGTTGGAGAGGGTTTTCTTAAACTAAAAAATATATATATAACATATATATAGGGGTAAAGTCAGATAATGACGAATCGAAACTCAAGTAGATTAAAATCGAAACTCAGGTACAAGTAGATTAAAATCATAACTCAGGCAGGCTCATAAGATCAATATCATAGTTTAATAAACCAGTAAGCCTCTAAGATCATCTACATGCTTTGATACCACTGTTAGATTCATAATGAAGAAAAGAGCAAAAATATAATGGAAATAATAGAAGCAATTAAGAAACCATGATGAACAGATATAAATAAACACTGGCAGAAAAGACATACTATGTATTCATCAATGCTTATGTAAAGAATCATGTACATAGATGTACATATATAATACAAAAGACCATAACTGTCATGTAACTATATAACAATTAGGTTAACTTAACTAACCAACTAACTTATAATTAGTGTTTTAACAAAAACTTGTTATAAGAAAAACATTAAAATAATAAAAAGTACATGTAATAATATTGGAATAAAACAAGAAAAGAAATTTAAAATAATTTATAAATGATATGATTTTTATTTTCTATTTTTAATTAAAAATATTATTAAATAAATAATATAAATATATATAAATATAAAAAATTATAAAATAAATATTTATTTATTAAATATAAAAAGTAATTATAATTGATTAGGTTCTTAGTGGGTAAGATGTTTTAATAACCATATACATTCATACCACAAATAAATAAAGAAGAAAACTTTGGATGATAGAAGATTCCATTTGAGAAAACGATATTCATTTTTCAACTACTACTTAGGCTTAGTGTTGTTTTAAAATAATAATCATATGCTTTTAATGAATATAAATAACCAAGATTCTAAATACCATTATCATCATCAAATACCCTATCGTTAATAAATATTATCAATGGTCCACATCAATAAAGTATTCAATAAGGAAGAAAACTTTGGATGATAGAAGATTCCATTTGAGAAAACGATATTCATTTTTCAACTACTACTTAGGCTTAGTGTTGTTTTAAAATAATAATCATATGCTTTTAATGAATATAAATAACCAAGATTCTAAATACCATTATCATCATCAAATACCCTATCGTTAATAAATATTATCAATGGTCCACATCAATAAAGTATTCACCATGTGTTATAAATAATATGTTATTTAAGTACAATTGGGAACAAAATATTCGAATGTCAAAACTATCCATAATTACTTTCGGCTACTAAGTCCATGTTTCTACATGGACTTGGTAGTCGAAAAGATGTACATCTTTTTTGATTTTTTTTTGAACAAGTTCATGTTTCTACATGGACTTGGTCAGAAAAGATGTACCTAAATTATCTATAATTACTTTTGGCTACTAAGTCCATGTTTCTACATGGATTTGGTAGCCGAAAAGATGTACATCTTTTCTGACCAAATCCATGTTTCTACATGGACTTGGTCAGAAAAGATGTACCTAATTAAAAATTAAAAGCAAAATATTTAGACAAGGCCTTTCACAATAGATTGCTTCCATGATTAAGTGAATTAGAACAATATCTCCATTTTCAAACTGAATCATTATCCAATCAAAATTATTATTTTTGACATCATTTAACATCATAAAGAATTGGGCTCTACGTTCTCTAGCTTATTTTCCATCATAGAATTAGAGTTGATTCAAAATTCTGCCTCATATTCAACATCCACAAAACACGTGGAAATCTATATACAACGCACACAACTATATTGAAGCTAGTTTCAGACTTGTTGTGCTAGCGAACAAGAAGTAGATAAGGTCCTAATCTGATTATCCATATATCACAAAAGAACATGTATTATTTCCATTCCCAGGAATGCCATTGAATATTTCAGAGTTATTTGCATTCCGTTAATAGTAATGCTTGGGAATGCCACTTGACATTTCATAATCCAAAAATCTAAGTGACGATTAAAGATGATATCCAAATCTAAGTGATTATTAAACATGATAGGCATTGTGGGCCGAGGCATTATTAAATCCATTTTTTCAAATAACAAATGAAGTACATAGATTTCTGAATGGAGTGTAAAGGTTGATTAGATTTGTTATAAAAAATACCATTAAAGATAGCCGTATTATTTGAATGATGCAAAATTTAATTAATAAAAATGAGTTTTTTAATAGGAACTTTTGTTTGTGTTTGTAGTCTCTTTTCAATTTCATATTTATGCAAATATTTCCTAGACAAATACTAAGCCATTTAAAAGGCTATACAATGTCGAGCGATCATAGTGCATAGTGAACAGGAACAACAAATGCGAGGGTGGATAGGGTTTATCCAACCCTAGACGCTTGAGGTGGCCTGAACTGGATGTTGCAAAGGTGGAGAGCTCTGCGGCTAGGTTTTGCTAGTTGCATCTTTGTTTCCATGGTGATGGACGAGAGTAGACGGGGGCGAGCTTGGACGAGGGCGAGGGCGTGAGCGAGGGACATGGCGAGTGTGGGCGAGGGCTAACATGGCGAGTAGGCTATGTGGCACAACGCTGAGGGTGTAGGGAGAGTGAGGCTCCTGCGGTGGTGGCGGAGGGTCGTTTCCCTGCGGCCCTGAGCGTTGGCTTTGCGGAAGATGAAGAAACGAGACACAACGGTGGTTGCCTCCTGTTCGGGATCATGCTTCTCCATTCTTATGCCAAAAACCAAGCTATAACCCTGGATGTGCGGTGGGTTTTATCATTGGAGTGTTGGTGGAGGCTTTCGGGTTATGTTGTAGTGGGTTTTTGTCATCTCGTTGGATTTTTTGGCCCCCCATGACCTTTTCCTCCTTGGCTAGAAGAGGTATTGGACAAGAGCTTTGAGGTCGCACTAGGGTGTGCGATGTTTTGTTTAACACTTTGAGGTCCTATGGGGGCGTGTGATGTTGGATAAACACTTTGAGGTCCTTTGGGGGCGAGCGACATCTGGTTAGGTTCCTTTCGATTGTTTTGTTGGGGGTTTTATCCCTGTTTTGCTTCCCATTTCGCAGTTTGCGTGTTGGGTCTGGTGACTTTCTGGCTCTTTTGGGGATGTAGTAGTTTATGGTTATGAGCTTGGGCTATGGACTTGTTTCAACTATGATCTTTGTATGGTCTTGGAGATGTAAAAAATTATATTTTCAGTAATATAATTGAGCTAATTTTCTATTGGAAAAAAGGCTATACAATGTCAAACTATCACGCAATTTAGTAGTGAAGAAGGAATTCATATCAATAAAAGATCGAACTATGTAAGGAGACTCAACACCTTCACCTTGGATTTATAATATAATTTCACCCAATTTTATAATATAATTTCACCCAAGATTATTTGCATAATAGTATGCTAGCATCCTTGTTAAAACATCTTATGAGGGGATATTATGGTCTCTTCAAAACCCTTAGCATAAACTATTAATTTGTGTTAAATGGATTGAAGATATGAAAACACTTATCGTTGTAGGTGTTAAACACCTTCACCTTGGTTTAATAATAAAAATTCACCCAAGATTATTTGGAGAATAATTTACAACTCTAAAATATATCTCTTTAAAAGACAACTACTTTATTGCTCCATTTTATTATCAATATGGGGATGTATGTGAACTTGTGAAACAATGGTGTTGTATGAACAGAAGTAAAGATCT
>SNQJ01S0210102.1:15900-28384 GCA_010110895.2 Picea sitchensis
AATTACATCCCAAACACCCCTAAATTTTACTTGAAGTGAGATTTCTAATGTCAATGGAAGACACAAAATTCAATCATATTGTTTTAGCCTTCAACCTATAGAAAATAAAACACATAATTTACTCCCAATAATTATATTGACCAAACTACCTTTTTCTTTGAATCAATTGATGGAACAATACATCTTGACAACTCAATACATTGAACTACAAGGATTAAGTAGGTTCTCTTTATGACTAGAAGAGGGAACTACTTTCCCTAATTATGGATATAGTAAACAATGCATATAAACTCATAATATTTACATATCTAATGAACTTATTTCTCGAGGTTCTACTTATAAAATCAACTGCATTGTTATTGGTCTAGTTGTAAATTCTAAGCATGAGTAGATAGTATTTTGACATGTAACACATGACTTTACATGGTAATGTACCTATGTCCCTTTTTCTTTCCAAATATTGCCTTGACTATTTTATGCCATGGTATAAAAGAGATGTATGGATGGCCATGTATGTAGTTGCTTCATGCGGTACTAAAAATGTTAATGAATACATGATTGAGTGAATGAATTCCCTTACACACTAGAAGGAATGTTGATTTATGTCTAATTCAGTAATCAGATCACGCACACGCCTTGAAAATAATGTGGATGAATTTTTTAATTTAGTAATTGATTAATCACGCGTCTTGAAATTAAATAGATTCTATTTCACCACAAAACTGCATTGATGTATGATTTCCTAAATGAATAAGATTAATTGCGCGCATTGAATGATTCTGGTTTATGTTGAATTCAGAATTTGGATAATGCGCGCACCTTGAGATAATGTTGATTGTTGTTGAATTAAATGGTTGATTTATCGCGTGCCTTGAAGTAAGTAGATGTCTACTTTTGCACCCTGAAAATAAAATAAAGTTGAATGCATTGTGCCTTAACTTATGTCGTTGTCTGATTGATTTAGTAATTAAATTCTCTTGTGCCATGGAATTTATGTGATGTGTGATTGGTTATTAGAACACTATTGTGTCATTGATTATCGTTGGTGTTGTTGATATAGCTAGTTGTTTTTGGACTTGATTGTGTTAGTGGGATGTAGACACCTACGTGTTCCTTAGAACAGTCGACATCCCTGAGACCTTACATGGTCAAAATCAATCGGATGAATCCTGGGCTTGAGCATTACTTATGTGTCTTGGAGGTCCTAACCTTGCAAGTTAGGTTGGGCGGGTAGTTTCTTTGTTTTATCTTTATGTGATGCGTTGATCTTGCATCACCATTTATTATACTTGTTGATTATGTGTTGTTATCTAATGTGATGATGTGTTAATTGTGTGTCAATACTAATTATGTTGATGTGTTGGTTGCATCGTTATTGATTACGATGATGAATCGCTTGTAATGCTTTTAATTATGATGTCATTGATTATGCACTGCTATGAATTATGTGTTGACGTTACTTTTCTTATGTGTTTAAAAAAAAAAAAGTTACCTCTTATGCTTCATTTTTCCTAGTTGTAACGGAGGGACGTTACAACTTTTTTCATGTCCTTCGGAGGAAAAGTGAGAAGACTATTTGATGGAAACTTCAATGAGAACTTGCAAACAAATTCAACACTCACAAAATCTAAAACTTTGGGATTGTTTACCACCTGCAAGCATGATGCAAAAGGATCCTTATAAGAATTAAAATTGATGTTGAGGTCATCCAAAAAATTATGAATTTTCTCTAGGTGATTTATATGTTGTGAATCCACCCTTTCATCTGCATTTTTTCTCTCATACAAATATGATTTAGAGCTCTCATGAAAGGATTGAAAGTCTGCATAAAACTGCTGCAATAAAACCCTTGTTGGGATGAAAGACATGGTTGATTCTAACACCATTTGATCATCAATTTTATTTTCAGAATTACAACTATTCATAGGTTGCAAATTTTGACTGTTGAAACTCTCCATATAGTATATTACATGGTCACCAAACATATGAGAATATTTTTGCAATTTGTTGTCAATTTGTTCCAGTGAATCAATGTGACTTTGCATCGGATCACACTCCTCTGCTTTAGTAATGAATTTAAAATTTTCTTTCAACAGTTCGAATGAAGCAAAACACAAAGGCAGAGAGTTACCTTCAACCAACTCATTATTCTCTTCATGTTCTTCACCATGACTATAATGTGCAGGATTACTCTTTTCTTTAAATTGTTGAGTGTTTTCATCAGACTGCTGAAGTAGAACACTCCCTCGTGACAAACAAATAGTTGGTTTCTCATAAAAGTCAACATCATAATCATTGTTATATTCATCATATATAGGCATGTCAAAAATCCCTGCAATGTCATCAACAAGGAAAAAGCTTGATACATCAACTTTCTCTTCAATAGTTTGATCCTTATCCTCTACAACAATGTCATCATTGAAAACTTCAAAGAACTACATATTGAACTCCACTTGACATGACCTATTATAGGACACTAACACTTTGATCACTGGTTTCTGCTTAAAATGTATGAAATAGCTAAAATGTGAAAAATAGAGAACATAAATAAATTCTCATACACCATCCAAAAATAAACACAACATATAACCCGTGAAACCCAATATGGGAGAAAACCCATCTAGAAGGTGAGGCATCTCTACTATCTTTTCTTCAAATGCAAGTATAAAGAAATAGGCACTCTCTGTGGATTTTTCTTTGACACTTTGGCTTGTATGGATGCTATAGAATCTCTCCTCCCCTATTATTCCCTCAAAATACCACTCCTAGGTGCTCTTATCAACTATGGAACAAAAGCATTTCTAAAGAATGGAACCCATTCTCCTCCTAGTGGTACATTATTTAACATCACTCGATAGCCATCTAGGTGTATGGTTGTGACTTCCTCAACCCTTAATTGTGATAAGGTTTTGGAACTTCTAGAATATTCTCGAAAGTCCATATGTGGCTATCCCCATATGCATGAGTAATGGGGGATGACGTGGCATCCACTCATACCATGGTGGTCAACACGGTAGGTCAATTTTTGAGAGCCATAACTTTTTCATATGAGTTTTGATTGACGCAATTTTTGAATCGTTGGAAAGGTTTCAATGTGTAGAATACCATCAATGTTGCCCCTATCTTGTAGTTATAGACCAATTTTGTAAAACTTTCCTTTTCCAACTCTTCTTGAGCATCTAGTACTAAGTCCTCTATGGAAGGTAGGAATTGTTTCTCCTCCTGATTCAACATGGAAGGATCATAGAGTTTAATATTCTCCAAATTCACTACTGAGTAAATGCACATATATGGGGGTAGACAAAGTTTGTTGGCGTTATCTCCCACCTTCTCCAATATCTCAAAAGGTCCATACAATAGAGCCTTGATTTTCTTACTAGGACCCTATAGTATTTATTTGTTTAGTTGTATTCAAACTCTATATCCCACTTTGAATGACTTCTTGGTTCTAAGGTGAACATCTTTGGCCTTGTATTTTTCTCGTGTCTTCGTAAGCATCTCCCATACTTGAAAATGTATTTTCCTAATATTCCCAACAAATTTGTTTTCTCTTAATGCATCTCATGTGAGGTTCTCTCTCACTCCTTATTTTCTGTATATAATATCCAAGGTTGAAGGTGGAAAACATCCAAAGCAAGTTTCAAAAGGTGACTTACCAGTAGAAGTGTGGGCTACTATATTATAAGAGTGTTGTATGTAAATTAGGTTTTCATCCCAGATCTTCAGATGCTTCTTAATTTAATCCATCAAAAGTTGCACCAAATTCTTGTTGACTACTTCTATTTTCCCATCTTTCTATGGATGGAATGTTGTATATATCTTCAACTTAGTGTCCATATTATCCCACAATGTAATCCAAAATGCACTGAGAAATGTAGTATCCCTTTCTAAGATGATGGTCCTTGGTATCTCAAAGTGATCCCAGACCTATTTGAAGAAGATGTTTGTTTCTTCTTCTCCTTTGATGGTATTTTTACAAGGCATGAAAATGCACATCGTGTTGAATATGTCAACTACCACAAATAGATAATAATGTCCCTTCGTAGTTGTTGGTAAACCTCCCAAAAAATCCATGGAAATTATTTCCCAAGTTTGAGTGGGTAGAAGTAAAGGATGGTGTATTTCTTTCTATTACTAGGCTTGCTATTACAACAGAGTATATATCCTCTAATATACAATGCTACATATTCTTACATTTTGGGCTAGTACACATACCTTTGTAAGATGGTAGTTTTCTTCCCAACACCAAAATTTCCTACAATCATGGAGGTGTGAGCATATTTGATAAGATGTAGTCATTCACCTTAGAGATGATTGAGCTTCTAGAGTAACCCATTATGGAAATGATATTCATCCTTACGCCACCTTCTTTTATATGAATTTGACCTTGTAGCTACTGAAACACCTCCTTAATTCCCTTATATTCCATGTATGCCTCTCTATATGTATCATGGGTAAAAGGTTTCATGTGCATCAAAGTTCCCAAAGCTATAATATTGAATGTGGGTGGCCTTGGAAACATGTCTGCCAACCTATTTTTTCTTCCCTTATTATACTTGAGGACTAGATGAAATAGTTGTAAAACCCATCCACTTGTAATATATAGTTTTTTGTAGCTTACTCCAGGATTACAAATGCTATAGCGACTAGTGATCTATGTGGATGATGGTGTTCTTTCCCATAATATAGCACTTCCTCTTGACAACTTGAGCCAAGGTATAGAGTTCCTTGTCATAGGTATGGGTAGTTGAGAACTTCCCCATGAAATATTCCATAATGATAGCATACATGCCTTCCTCCTTGCATCAAAGATGCTCCCATGGCATACCCACTTGCATCTACCTTAACATTGAAATGATTTTGCAAGTTAGGTAATGTGAGAATTAATTCTTGAATGATAATTATTTTCAGCTCATCAAAATCCTTATGTTGATTCTTCCCCCAATGGGAACTCTTACCATTCATTTTTATGGTGTGGAGTGGTGCAATTACTATTGAAAATGAATCTATGAACTTATGAAATTACGGTGTTTCCCCAAAAAAACTCCTAACTCCAGTGGAATTTGTAGGAACTACCATTTCATGATGGACTCCATCTTTGTGGGATCTATATTGAGCTTCCCCTCCACTGATCACATACCCAAAATACACCAAATATTGTTGAGAAAACTCACATTTCTTTAGGTTAGCCAATAATTGGTGATTCTTTAAAGTCTCTAACACCTGCATGAGATCTGATATGTGATCCTCCCATGTATCACTATAAACCAGTATATCATCCAAATATACTATAAAAAATGAATCTAGATATGGACGTAATGAATCATTCATCATTCTCATAATTGTAGTTGGTGCATTACATAAACCAAATGGAATGACCAACCATTGATACAAACGTTGCCTTGTATTGAAGGGATTCTTCCAAGTGTCTTCTTCCTTGACATTTACCTAGTGCTATCCAGATTTTACGTCCAAACTAGTGAAATATTTTCTATGTTGCAACTGATCTAATAGATCATCGATCCTCGGTAGAGGGTATATATATTTCAGTGTAATATTGTTCAATGCTTTGTAGTTGATACACATTCACCATGTCCCATCCTTATTTGGTATAATTATGATAAGTGGCCCACAACATGAGGTACTTGATTGAATCACACTCCGCTCCAATAGCTACTGCAACTGCTTCTTTACTTCATTTTATTCTAGAATAGACTATCTATACAACCTAATATTCGACAATGGGGATTCTATAAATAATTGTATTTCGTGCTCCACTTCCCTCTTGGGTGGTATCCTTTTAGGCTCCTAGAAAACTCCTCTTTATGCCTATAACAACTCCTCCAAATGATTTGTATTCTCTTTAGCATGACCCTCCAAGGATTCCTTTACTCTTATCGACTCATCCTCAGTCTGATTTTATCTTAAGAAAAGTAAAACATATTTCTTACTGGAACTAATAAACTTCTTGTCTTGGCTGACACTTACCAATGAGATATTTGACTTTCCTTTATGCACGTTGATGATGTAGGACTTCCCAGCCTTGATTATTTTCCATTGGTTGACTCTTCGCATGAATATTGAATACCTCATACACATTAATGGTCTTCCAAACACTACTCCACATACATCAAGGGGTATTATGTCCAATTCCACTTCATCAATAAAATTTAAACTTACAACAAATTTGTTCTTACACTTTTTCATTACCTTGATATATGCATCCTTGTTTACCCATCAAAATAGATATGGGATAGGATGTTCATGAACCTCCTATCTGATCTTTCTTACCATATCTGTTTCTATGAGATTATCTTGTGAGCCAGAGTTGAATAGGGTTTCTATATTCATCTTCTTAACATGGATCATGATGTGGATGAGTTTGGTAATCTCCTTCTCTTCCTAGTGATGAAGTCTCCCATATTCACTTCCTTCTACACTAATGTGTCTAAAATATTATCATCCACAATCTTATTTCAACCTACTTGTTTGAATTCAAATTACTTTTCTTTTCATCCTTCTTTTGATTCTTCAATTTCAACTTTGAATGTAGTTTCCATCACTTTTATTCAATGTGCCCATAAATATTGCAATGGTTACAATGGTTTCTAATATCCTTGCACTGATATGTAGTTGTTGTAATATTATTATCCTTTACCCATTTCCACCTCTTCTTCCCCTCCTTGGAATATTCCTAGTTATCTTTCTTCTTGGAACTACTTGGTTTCCCCTTCTTGTGGCCTATGTTTTCAGAATATCGTCCATGTACACATCCCTCGTTCATTGTCCTTGGATTGAAAATAATCAATTTCTTTCATAGATGGCTATGTGCATTCCCCATATACTTGATGAGGGTTTTGAAGTCCTCCCACCTAGTTACTCGTAGATCACCATTCAACCTAAGTGTTTCCATATGGATTTCCCACTAGGTTAAAGCATGGCCCTCTAACTTTCATATAGAAAATGGTATCTTTTGTTCTTAATCTACATGGTGAATGCTGAAATAAAATTATAGTTGTTGCAACCAACGATTCAGTTTTAATGCATCAATATTACCTTGGTATGGCTTTAAGTCCACTTTTGATTTCATCTTGAATAAATTCTATGAAGGATTTATAGTACTGGAACTCAGATGCTCTTTCTCACGTTCTTTCCATGACTCCTTTTTTGGGTCTTCGTTATCCCATGGATTCTCATCTAGTGTGATCTTTGAGTTTGAGCCTCCAACATATACAAACAGTCTGAGCTTACATGCTAGAGAAACCATGAGGATGGACATCTTGCAAGATATGTCAGTGACTTTCTCTTCCACTGTCAAAAATCTATCCTTTGATAGATATCGAGGGTTGTTATGAAAAAACACATTGGCCATGGATAGGATTACATGACTTTATTCTTAAATTGATTCGTAAATCCTTGAAACTTTACACAAATTCTTAAAGAAAACCTGCTCTGATACCAATATGATATATAAACTGTCATGGATATTCCACCAGACAAGTTGTCACAACAAATCTAACAAAATATAGAAATATTTTCTATGAAGGTTAATTTCCTTTAGATCTTAGATTCTTTAATTAATAATTTTATTCTTAAAATGTATGAAATATATTAAATGTGAAATATAGAGAACATAAATAAATTCTTACACACCATCCATACATAAACACAATATACAACCTGCGAAATCTAATACGGGAGAAAACCTAGCTACAAGGTTATATTTCTCTAGTCTATTTTCCTCAAATGAAAGTACAAAGAAAGAAGCACTCTCTGTATATTTTCCTTTGACATTGTGGCATGTGTGGCTGCTGTAGAGTTGTTTACCAATAGGATTTGATCAAATCTTATGTATTTATCCTTGTTTTTTCCATTACTAATTTTCCTCCATACTTAGAAAATTTTAATATCATTGTGGGTTCCTAACACATTACATTACTACGCCTAACTTTTGTTGTTGGACACACCGACCACACTGAGAGGGGGGTAAATTGGTGTGAGCATCTTTTTACACTTATTAAAAAACTTTAGTTAGCAATCATCATTTACTCATTAGTTCCATTCACACTTAGTTGCTTGAATGTAAACATATCTCAACAACGTACATCAATAATAAAGAACTTTGAACCATCACAATAATGAACACAAAGAGCACCAAATATATGTTTAATCTTTTTGTATCATATGTTATTGGAGACAAAAATCTCAGGTTTTATCAACACCAACTGAAAACATAACCAACTCAAAGAGAGCACCAAATCTCAATTGCAAGACCCAACATGCATATCTCAGCATCAACCGAGATGTGAGGAATCCAACCCTCAAGTACAAGACCCGGCTTGTAGACATAAAGAAATCTGTCAAAATGTACCAACAGTCTATACCAAGACAAGTGCATCAACTATGCACAACACAACAACCTGTCACCTCAACCTGTCTCATCAATCTCATCATCCAAATCTGATCTACTCACAATGATCAATCATCAATCCAACTCTCAACCATATGCACAATATCACCAAGTTAACCAACAAGATACACCATACTCTCCATAAACCAAATACCATAAAACCTTACACAAGACCATGTGCCAAAACCATACCTTTAATCATGTAGAAATCATCAAGACCTATACCATACCATGCAACAATTGGAACAATTATGATATGAAAATCTGATGTGGTTACCGAATTGCCAACTTTCTACAGCTGCCAAATCTGTTGTCGTTTTTTTGTTGTCGTGATTCTATGAGTGGTAGTAGAAAGGTGGTTGGTATGTTATGTAAACAAAAGCGATGATATCAAATATACCCCCCATCAACTCACAATAGATTTTAAAGATATTGAAAATGAACTATTCGATATCAAAGTTAGACAAGAGATAGTAGTTGCACCCATGAGAGAATATATTGAAAATTGGTTAAAGAATGCTTTAATCAAAATAACCAAATCATATCAGTAGAAAACAGTTACAACTAATCAATCGATTTCATCCAATGAAATTATAAAATACACCCCAACTAGAAAATGAGCCATTAAGAGAATCCATCATTGTAAGTCAAGTGGTCATTTTCATAATACACCATTTTCTTCTCATTTAGAAATCATCCAGTTCATGTATTTTCATTGAATGAAAACTCATAGCCGATTTCTAATTGTTTCTCTTTTATCTTCTTGGTCTAGGTATTTGTTTTAAAGGTCAATGGGATCCCCATCTTAGCCCATATATATAAATGCTTTTTATTTTTAAATGTTACATTTCAGTGTAAAACAAAACACTTATTTTTTGAGCTTCCCAAAGAACTATTTCGGTGAACAACTTCAATGATTTCTTAGACATTGAGATTTCTGAGTATGGTATTTTTGTTGTGAGCTCATCAAAATATTTTTTAGTTGTAAATGAAATATTTCTAGTAAAGAGACATGACCTCAAAAGTTCAAGTATTTAGAAAAAGAACAAGATATGGGACGATTCAATCGACCTCCAAAGAAAGAAACAACAATGCTCAAGAGACAATTGGACCAATTGCATAAATATATGTAGTAAAGAGTGGTAATGATTTGTCTCCTATGTGGAAAAGATATGGGCACTAATCTCCCTGAATCATGAAGTAAATGGCATGGAAAGCTTATCAATTTTAAACTAAAGGGGATAAAATAGGTTAGGTCTGGAAGTTATGCATGAACGCAATGCTCACAACTTTCCTCTGGATCTAGCTTCTATTGAATCTATTTCAATAGGTGGATAATAAATACTCTAATGTATTGTTATCGTGTATTTCGTAACTGCACCCCAATTAGGAAGGCTAGATATTTCCCCGATAATGGAACATAGAGACTCCTTATTCAATTAAAAAATATTGTTGGAAAGAATAAATAACAGTATAACATGTACGAGTATTGTAATTATTTTATATAGAAAACAAAGATCTTTGCCCAATTTGTTATATGCTTCTAATTCCAATATAAATTAATGCATCCAATAGTATTCAAAATCCATAAAATTACTAAATAAGAGGAGTATCTCCCCATCCAGGAGCTACTTTGCCATATTTTGAATTAAGTGGTTTTAAGGACCTTCCTACACCGGTTGATCTTGGTGTGGTTTTGGAAGTATCATCAATGGTCTTTGTAGCCATAGAAACTATTGTATTGGTTGAGATATATTAACTTTGTTATTATATGGTAAACATACCATGATATTGGGATCACCTAATAATGGAAACTGCAACCTTAGTCACCATCTCCATATATTTCATACTTATTTGACTAGATCCAATATACTGGGCCTTGAATTTCATTTCACGTTATTCCTTTAGGGAATAATGAGGAAATCATATCGATTTTGTTTTCCTACGGACCTAAAGTTCTCTGCATTGTGTACTTATATCTTTTCTATCTTATGGTATGACAAATTTCACTTATATTGTGATGGATGTGAGAATTATGTCAATATTATATGTTATCGTCTTTACTTCTGTATAATATTGTAAAGATACCATATTTTGTTTTTAATAAGTTCCTGGTCCTTTTCTCATGAACTTTTGTTTTGTGATTATACCTTTTATTTTAAACTGTATTTTCATATTTATTTTAGTAATATCATTACAGAGGAGAACCACCTCTTTAAAAATACAGGGGGATTTATTCTCATGATGTTCTTGTTGAGATATTGAACAATCTCACCCATCAATATTTTTGGCGACTCCACTAGGGAAACAAAAGTGGAGTTTTGTAGACCATGAATAATTAATGACTCAACCAAAACCAAATAAACCTTAGTTACAAGTGGGACTTTGGAATCAGGGAAGTATTTTGCATCAATTGTATGATTCAGTGATAACACCAACAAAAAGTTGAGAAGAAATTCAAATATATTGGGAACTCTTTCTTGAGAGGAATAAATATAAATATCCTTGAGACAAAGAATACAGTTATGAATCCAAGAAAAAATGGAATCTTATAAAGGTCCAATAACAAGAAGTAAAATTAAGAATCTCATGCTTCACGAAATTTCTCAAGATTTGAAATCATAAAAAAGTGACGTACTAATCATTGGGGATCAAGAAGAAATAATGAGGTTCCTAATGAATAAAGAGAAAGAAATGTTAGACAAATCATTCCAAGAAGAAGGGTCAGGTACAGCCCACTTAATCTACATGGAGAAAAACAAACATTACCAACCCTCCCTCAAGGAGTTCTACCTATTTTTTCAAGTGATGGAATCATGGATAAAAAAATACATATGGATCAATTCCTAAGTGTTTGTGATATACATTTGATTGAACATGATGATGTTATGGTTGGAGTCTTTCTGCAAAACTTGACAGGTCCAACTTATGAATGGTATCTTTCTCTCCCATCTCAATCAGTTGGATCATTTAATATTTATAAAATATGTTTATGACTATGTATGCACCTCCCATTGCATATCATACTTTTCTTACTCATTTTACTCAAATCCATCTCAAGAAAGGAGAAATAATCAAAGATTTCAACTCGTGATTCTTTAAGACTTTGAATCAAATACAAAAATCCTAACACCCAAATGATCTTATCCTATTTGGATGGTATAAGAGTGTCATTCCTTCAAATGTGAATTATGCAATTGGAGATTCACAAATAAATTATCTGCATGCAACGATTCAAAAGAAAATAGAAAAGGAAGAGTATATGTTAGAGACCAACATTGATCCATAGATCATTCTTGGAAAAGTAGAAAGACAAACAAATACTCTTTCCATATCACCTCATGTACCATATACTTCAAGAAATTATAAGAATTGAGTAAATGGGGAGGAATTATCCAAGGGATTCCACCAAATGGAAAAAACGGTCATGGATCTTCCCAAGAAACAAGACAAAAGATAGAGATGGCCCAAATGAGCAGAACAATTGGAAAAATGAAAAATAAGATTACTAGACTTAAAATAGATGAAAACATTATTCCACCAAATCCAAAAATAAGAGTTCCATTACAATATCAAAGAATAAGAAATGATAAAATCAAAGAACACAAACCAAGAGCACCCATAGTTCCAAACCCTAATGTTGTTGCATTAGAATAAATTGTAGAAGAAGAAAATTTTGATGAAGGAGTAGATGTTAAATATGATGAAGTCTTAGAATAAGTACAAATGGACATCATATTTTTATATTTTTGATGAACAAGAAGATCTCGACTATTTACAAGATAATGTTGTCCATACCAGAGCATAGGTAAATAAACAAAAGATAAGGGAACAACCTAAAAAACAAAAGAGAAAGTTGATTCTCCAGAAACAACAAAATAACAACCAGTTTTTAATAAAACGAAGAATCCACTGCAAATGAATTATAATTTGGTTTATGAGCTAGACAAACTCAGAATTAGTTTACCATTCATGGAGGTAGTTAAGATACCTCAAAAAAGAGAAAATATTTTGAAGATACTAGATGATCAAAATTCAAGAATATAATATGTTATAATGAATACAAGGAAACAA
>SNQJ01S0210103.1:0-16041 GCA_010110895.2 Picea sitchensis
GGCCCATGAAATAGGTTAAACATTCGTTCATCAAGAAGAATTCCCATTCACCTCACCATCTAGTTAAACATCTATTGAGGGGACTACTAGAGCTATCACAACGTTTTAAAATTGTTGGGAAGAAGAGTGTCATCTTGTTAGTGTTAAGATGCAATCTCTAACCCCAAAGATCGAGAAAGAAAAACAAATGATTGAATGGGATTTCGTGTAGAAACCCTTCGTATCTCAAAATAAATGAGTTTGTCTACTTTCAAACATTGTAACATGGTTTAGTGTTACTCTTTGTAATCCAGGCTGTGAAACAACAATAATATTGTTTATCTTTTGACATCTTGTAATTGTTTCTGAATTATAAAATATATTTTCTTCTATTTTTACACTCAGAAGTATTCAGATTTGTTAGTCTTGTTTTTTAACAGTTATAAATTATATCTTTAGATTTTTACTTTTTATCTTGTTGCCCCTACAAGATTGCAATGAAGCCTTGGATATGTGCAATTTTTTACCAGACATGAAGAACTGATCATAATTGGTTTGGTTTCATGCCCGTCTGACAAGATCGTTAGATCTTATCTATAATATCTAGTCTGCGTAAGCAAAAATATTTGACTGTAATTGTGTTTCATTTTTCCTTACATGTAGCAATAGAGAAAAAAGAGTAAACGAGCTCTTTGCAAACTCAAATACAACCACTTTTGATTTTCCAAACTTCAGACTATCCACATTCTCTCACTTTAATTGGTTTTGCATTATATTTAGAAGGAAATCAATGATATCATTAATATCAGAAATAAATACATTGATATAATTAAAATTAATATCGGAAAGAAATACATTGATATAATTAAAATTCCTTTTTACTAATGATAAAATGTAATCGATAAAGATTATGATGATATTTACGGAGAGAAAATGTGTAAATAGTCTCATCCAATTAAAACTATAATGCTAAAATCTTAAAAGGAAAAACACCCATAATATAAAAACCTGAACTTGGTTATAATCTTTAGAACTTTGATGTAGAATATAAATCTGTTGTGAATAAAGTTAAGAGGGGTTGTCTAAATGGCTTATATGTTTTAGTTTTTTTGGTTAGAATTTGATCATATAAATATTTATGAAATCACAATTTTGGGTTGTTTAAATTGTATTTCTGAATTTAGAAATGGATTTAGCATGTTAAAAAATCCTTGTCTCATTTTGATTATACAAATTTAATCACTCAAATCTGCAGATCCAACAAATTTTTACCGTATTTCAGACAAAATAAAACCAGAAATATAGTCAAGTAAAAACAAAAACTTAAAATACTTAAACTACAACAAATTAAGATGCATGAAGAAAGAGAAACTCTACTAATGTTTTTTTTTTATAATGGCTCATGATACAATATTAATCGTATTCAAATTCTTTAAAATTTACAAAGAGGTTTTATAATTATAAATAATTGGAGCAAATTATAATTAAGATAAATATTTTTGTACCAGGTTTATAATTTTGAAACCGTGATCCAATAACTAAAGTGTTTTCATTACAATCAATAATTATAGAAGTATCTTTTTTGTAAAAATTATGCAGAATGTAATAAGGTATAATTTGAGTGGAGAAAAAACTCCCTCGAACAAAGGACAATCAACGCGCTAGTGAAACAAAAGACGTATGGAAACGAAGGATGTGTTTATATAATTTATTTTATATAAATAAATTAGTTTTTAAACAAAAGATGTATGGCAATGAAGGACATATTTATATAATTTATTTTATAAAAATAAATTATTTTTTAAGTGGAGTAATGGGATGGAAATTTCAAAGGTGATTATTGATGCTCTAGATTTATTTGGCTAATTCAATTTCACATTTACATTTGTGTGAACATTTTTTAGATTTATTTTAACAAGTGTCATTACAGTGACCATGTCCATCTGGTTGGAAGCTACATCAGATGGATGTAAAAATAACATTCTTGAATGGAAAGATTGAATAGGAGGTTTTTTTGGAACAACCAAATGGTTTTGTATTTCATAACAAAGACACTCATGTATGCAAGCTAAGGAAGGCCTTGTATGGTCTTAAGCAAGCTCCCAGATTTTGGTATGACATGATCGATGGCTTTCTTAAAAGCATGGGCTTTCAGAAAAGTGATGTTGATGCAAATTTGTACTTCAAGGTAAGAGGTAACCAACCTGTTATACTAATCATGTATGTTGATTATCTCTTTATTACAGAAGATGAAGGGATAATAGCCTGGTGTAAGAGGGAGCTAACCTCAGAATTCAAGATGAAAGAGTTAGGCTTGATGCATTACTTCCTAGGATTGGAAGTGTGGCAAAGATAGGGCGAGATATTTTTGGCACAAGGAAAATATACAATGGATGTTCTAAAGAGGTTTGGTATGATGGATTGCAAATCCATGTCTACTCTGATGGTTAACAACTTGAGGAAGCTGCATGATTCTGATACAGGTTTGTATTTGGTGGGTCCCACTATGTATAGGCAGTTGATTGGATCATTGATGTACATGATCCACACTAGGCCAGATATATGCTATGCAATGATTGCAATGAGTCATTTCATGACTGAACCGAGACAGAGACACTGGGTGGAAACAAAGCACATCTTGAGATATCTCAAAGGGACCATTACTTATGGTCTGAGATATACATCTAGTGGTGGTTTATTTCTGCATGGGTATGTAGATGATGACTGGGTAGGAAGCCCAATGGATCGAAAGAGTACTTTCAGATACTGCTTCAGTTTAGTATCCACTATGATCTCTTGGTCAAGCTAGAAGTAGGGATCCGTTTCATAGAGTACAACAAAGGATGAGTACATTGCAACAAGTGATGCTAGCTAGGAAGCAATATGGCTCAGAAAATTGATTTCTAGGTTGTTTGGTGACAAGATTGAGACTATGGTGGTTCACTGTGATAATCAAAGTTGCATAAAATTGACAGAGAATATAGTATTTCATGACATGTCAAAACATATTGACATAAGGTACCACTACATCCAATACTTGGTCCAGAGAAAAACTATAAAGTTACCGTACATAGCCACGAGCGAGCAGGTAGATGTTATCCTTACCAAGCCTCTGACCTTGCGATAGTTTGTGCAGTTGAGAGGCAAGATTGTTGTGGCTGAGAATGAATCCCTCACTGAGAGGGAGTGCTAAATTGGGAAACATCGATAGTCATTCTCCAATGAGAGGCCATATGGGCCACCCTGAGGCTAGCCAGGGAGTTTTAGAGTATCAACCAGTCTTGTGAGGTATTGAAAAAATCCTTGGGGAACGTACAACCTCTGTGAGTCAAACCAAAAGTCAGGACGAACGAGATTCTCTATGAGTCTTGTTAGCACAAGGAGTCACCTTCTGATTCGAAGGAAGGTAAGCCCAGTACCCATCAGATGATATGTGAAAGTATGAGTGTTTTTTGAAAGGTCGAATGGAAAAACTCGAAATGATAATATCCTCACTCAGAAACAAGGCTAACATGTAACAAAAAATAAGGTCTTAATTAATTTCAACCAGTATTTTGGGAGAAAATGTGGATAGAAAGAAGACTTGAATGAGAGGAATGTAAGAGGTACTGTAAACATTAGGTCCACAAAATCCCAAAGGAAGAAAGTTTCTTAAAACAATATCTTATTGAAATTAGAAACTAAGGAGCTAAATAAACACCATGACAATAAAATGATCAAACACCCATCATATCATTACCATAGTCATACATATGAAGCATTCAAATATGAACATTTAGCAATATTAGAAGCAAATAGTCTGAAATAGGAGATGATTTCTATTAGTCAAAAAGTCTTAAGTCCAGTACATACTAGATCACAGTCACTTTATCAAAAATATTACAGTTTTTTGGGAGCCTTGCTCTACCGTCCGAACCTCTTAAAGAAATTTATCTATCTATTTATAACAAGAAAGGGAGGCAACAACTGGTGGTACAAGCTGGCTTCTTTTCCTTAAAAATCTCAAAATATTTATTTATTCTAACAACTAAGATAACAACCTATGCTATAAAACAGGGAAGTGTTCGTGCGGTGACTAAACCCAATCATGCTCTAACTACTTTGATCCTCTTTTTCTTCTCAGCTCCTATTTTTTCCTTTGATCCTCTTTTGTTGCTCAGCTCCTATTTTTCCATGCGTCCCTTTGGATCTTGAAGTTGTCCTCTGCATGCCAACTGCTACTTCTGTCATTTATTCCATCATTAACTTATCCAAAATAATTGGCTTAGTCTTCCTAGACCCTTGGTGTTTGTTGGCTACTCCCTTGGGTAGTAATTCTGTGTAGCGCCCCCTAAAATGGAACAAGGAGAGAAGGTAGTACCTTTGGGTAGTGCCACTATGTTGCATATCTGCAGCTACATTTGTCCTCTGTTGCAATATTGATTAGTGCCTGTGTGTGAACCTGCTCTCTGTAAGATATTACGCAGTGCCTGTACGACACTTCTGCATTCTATAAAATATTACGCAGCGCCACCTATGTTGCGTCTGCATAAGGGTTTGGGTAGCTATGCCAAAAATGCAGCATCTTTGACTCCTGAATGTGTATAGAGTTGTTTGTTTCCTTCCATGATGAAAAATCAATTTACTTAGGTGCTTTTACCACTGAGTGAAGCTAGCACTTAGCAAAAAATTCCAAAATTCATATAGCTAAACACATAGAAGCCTGTATAGGTGGAAAAACTTAGTATGTGCATATCATTTAACCTTCCCAAGAAGGAACAACTCTCAATAATGGGGTTTACTACTACCATCTACTTTGTCATTTTAACACTTAGCCTCACAGTCTTTCTGGTGGAAAGAGTGTCTCCAATTAACTCAGTAGACTTCTTCTTATCACTAGTAGGCTTATTCAATATAGTTGTGGTCTCCTTAGCTACTAGTTTTTCATCTTCAATGGAAGCCTCAACCAACACCTGTAAATTATTTTGGGTTACTTCATCTTGGAAATTCTTCAGTGCTTCCTTTAGCTTCCTATTTTGATCCTGGAAACCCTAGTTCTTCCTGTAGAAGTTCTGGAGCTGCCTATGAAGGGGTTGAACCCTTCTTGCTACAAATTTTGCTAAGTCAAGAGTATCACTGTAGCCCTCTATAAGCTCCGTCATCTTGGCTCTCTCAGATATGGTTTCCCTTTTCAATTGGGCCACTTCCTTTCTTGATTCCTTAAGCTATCTTATGAGTCTCTTGAAGGTATGATCGCCAAGGGGGTTGGGAACATCTGCAGTCTCATCAAGATTCTTCACGTCCTTTTCTTCCTTCTGTACCAAAGTTTCCTTGCATGTTTCATCTACCTTCTCAAAAAAATTTCCTTTATGCTTCTTCTCTTGCACAACAACCTTTTCTTTATTCTTCATAGGGTTTTTACAATCCTTCACAGGGATTTCATCTTCCCTCTCCAAAGGTATTTTGGTACCTTTACCCTTGATTTTATGTATATGGGTTTCTTGTTTCTCTTCTACATCTTTTTCAATGCCTTTCCCTTTCTTCTTATGTATAGGCATTTTTGTTAAAGGTTGTCCTTTGAAATCCCCCTTAGGGATTGATGACCTAGTGAAAGGTCTTTTACCCTTGATTTCAACTGCTGGAGGAGGAGAGGGAACGAGAAGTTTCTTCCCTCTTTTTGATGTCACCTTGGTAGAAGATGGAACTTATTCTAACCCTGGTGGAGGTGGTGGTGAGAAATCTTTGTGTGGAGAAATACATACTTCCTCCTCAACTTCCCTGACCTACTTATTGATCTCTGAAATAGGGAATTTTACCTTTCTCTTCTTGTTGATCCCTATTTTAGTACTAGTAGGAGATCAAGATCCTACAATCTGTGATTGGGGGGTAGGTATTGTGTCCATCTTGAAGTGAGAAGTGACCAAAAAATTCTCCTAGGAGATCTCTTTCTTTCCCAACTCTTCAGAGGCAAGCATCCTGATAAGTTTAGAGTGGAAAAGATTGGATTCCACATCCTTATATTTGGCTTGCACTCTATCTTCCATTTTACCTATACTTCTTAGTAGGTAATATGGAACATTCACTTGAACCTTACCAGTAAAATGAAACAACAACCTTATGTGGTAATGATATAGGGTGTTAAATATCCCTTCACAACTAAAATATCTCTGTATGATTTTCAACATTCTGTCAAATTGGTCAATCAACTAATTCCTTGGCACACTCATAGATAAATTATTGGCTTGGTATTCAGGCTTGAAAAGATCTTTAATGAAGGGTGAAATCAATACCATGGCCTTGAATCAATTTTATCTTGAAATGGGGATCCCTGTTGTAGCTGAGATGGAGGCTTCAGTCACCTCAAATTCCAAATCTCCAACTCTGGTTTTCTTTCCATCAAAATTTAGTGCAAATTGTTTTGCTACTTCTGGGTGGCCTCTCTGCATGTTCTGGAAGAAAGAGAGGCATCCTTCTCTTCGAAACATTTCCCTTGCCATGGGTTCTGTGTCAGAAAGGAACATGTCCACATGTTCTGTTTGAACTATCTTGCCACCTTTGTGTTCTTTCTTCGACTGAGGGGTCTCCATGACTAAGAAAGAGGGTTCTTAAGAGGCTGTAAGGGATGTTATTGACCAAAAAACTTCAATTCAAGTCTCAAATACACAAGAATATCCCTCCAAATTAATAGTGCTTAGAAAATGAGATTGGCTACGAGAAATGGACCTTCAAGCTTATACAATTTTTCAGAGTGTAGACTGTGAGGAGGTAATCCCGAAATGACTCTTCGTATAGGATGAAAAAAAGAAAAGAATAATCAGAGAGGTTTGAATAGTGCCTCTGCCTAGCGCAACACATACATAGAGGATAGGCTATTGTAGGCCTGTGACTTTCAAAGGCTATGAAAAACAACAATAATTAGACAATGGATACAATCGATGATGTTTACAGGAATGAAAATATGGCTCCCATACTACCCTACAATATTAACAAACCAAAACTCGAGCACAAATCTCGTACGAAAATCAATATGCGAAGGAGGTTGCACAGGATACCTATGAAGTCGATATCTTTTGAGCTCCTTAGTGCGATATTAGGATGAGATTGGGGAAACTTAGGCCCTGAAATATCTCACAGGATTAGATTTAGTTGACATGTGATCGTCTGATTTGAACTGGCAAACTTACGCAGTGCATCACTGCTGAACTTTTCAAATTTAGAAACCATTACCAAGGATCATAAATACAAGATCTTTTAAAAGCATTTCAATTGAATTCTGGCACTGAAATCAAGGGTTAAGGTATCATTTGTGGCAATCATGACTTGGTGTTGATGAATGATAAACGTGACAAGCACTACAGAACTTCCTGCTGAGTGGGCAATGCTCTCCAAATCAAAAAATGATTGGACAGGTGAGTGGGGATGATGAGGTATGCATGTGAGGTCATGAGTGAGGAGAGAGGTGTGTCACATCAACTTGGTCATGGGAGGTATCAACCTAGGGATGAATCATGAGAGGGGACATAAAGAATAGACCATGAGCTTAAAAGGGTTTAAGGACAAAAAATTGAATTGTGGATCAACACATGAGTTATGAATCAAAGGTTTAGTCATCCTAAAGGGTCCTATCATAAATAACATTTAAGGGATGAGAAATTTATAAGAATCTAAGTTTTTTTTTTTTTTTTTTTTAACAAAAACAAACTAAGCGACCCAAGGAAAATTAGTGTGATAACATTGGTTCCACATGGGATGGCATACCCCCTGCGGGCTGCTAAGAATGAGTAGATTCAGTGCCTTATCCTAGGGCTATGGGGTCAGTTATTGGAACACAAAATAAAAGAAAATCATATTTACAATGATGTAAAGAGCCACTCCAGGCTCAAGCAAAGTACTTTTTTAGGAAATGGCCATTTATAGGGCCACCAAACACCTCTTCATTCTACATATTTTGGAACTTGAAAGTGTTATTCGGGAATACCTCAGAGATTTTGAAAGGACCGATCCATAACGCTTCAAATTTGTTGTGCTTGCCTTTATCTTGCCTCGGTGCATCCCACTTGAGCACCAGATCGCCCAATTTGAAATCCTCTTTTTTCACCTTCTTATTGAATGCCTGCTTGATCTTCAGTTGATGATCATATTCTTTATCTACCAGTTGCTCCTAGGCCAACTGCACTTCAACCAACTACTAAATCCTCCTGATCATATCATCCGGCTCCCCTTGATAATCTTGGAAGAATTTTGCCATAGGCAAGGTGAGTTGAGAAGGGAAAATGGACTCAACTCCATACACCAACTGGAAAGGAGAAAGGTCCAAGGCCCTCTTTGTTGTCACTCTGTCAGCCCACAAAGAAAACATGAGTTTTGAATCCCATGCCTTTTTGTTGTCCTCCAACAAGTTTTTAACGATCTTTATAAGGATTTTGTTTGAGGATTCTGCAAGCCCATTTCCCTATGGGTAATAAGGGGTTGAATGAATCAATGTGATCCCATATTGTTCATAGAATTGAATCAATGGCTCAACCTTGAAAGATGCAGCATTGTCAGTAAAAATTTTGTTTGGACAACCAAAGCTTGCCATAATGTCTTCAAGGAAAGCAATGATCACCTCGTGGGAAGAATTCCTGGTAGGGATAGCCTCTATCCACTTAGTGAAATAGTCCGTGGCAGTCAAGATCCATCTATGTTGGACACTAGAAGTGGGATGAATTTTCCCAATAAAATCTAAGCCCCATTGTTGAAAAGGTCCTGAAACTGCTACGGGCTTTAATTGCAAAGACTTAAGCTGCTGCTTTCCAGAAAATTTCTGACATTTAAGACATGCTATGATCTTAGCACAAACATCTATAAACAGACTAGGCCAAAAATACCCATCCCTGAGAATCTTGTAGGCAGTAGTACTCCAAAAATGATGCCCCCCACACAAACTGTCATGAAAATCAAACATAATCCTTTGAGCCTCTTGTGGGTTTAGGCATCTTAACAACACTCCCAATGGATCCTTCCAATATAAAATTTGATCAATCAAGAAATACTTTATTGATTTGAGTTTTAATGCTCTCCCCTTGTTCTTTTCCATACCACTTGGAGGTTGTAAATTCTGCAAGAAAAATATAATATCCCTGTACCAACTGCAATTGGCCAATCCTGGGCTGATTTGAGCGTCTCTGTTGTTTAATTTAGTATGCTGCTTTTTTGAATATGAACCAATGAAATTTACTCCCAACGTTGAGCAATTTGATTCAACCAAGAGCTTGGCTAAACCTTGGCCCTTAACCAATTTGGTAGGCCTGATTTCTAAATCAAATTCAAGGATCTTAGCAATCCATTTGCTGTGTTTTTCATCAATATCAGGCTAAATCAAAATTTCTTTTATAGCAACTGATGGAACATAAGAAATAACTTTTGAATGCAACACATAAAATCTGAAGGACTTAAGAGATTTAACCAGTGCATAGGCTTTCTTATCCATAATGTCATATTTTGATTCTGTGTCTCTCAAATCCCGATTGAAAAAAGCAATGGGCTGCTCTAAGCCTTCAGAGTTCTTCTGCAACAACACTGTTGCTACTGTATCAAAAGAGGCAAAAGAAAAAATAAGAAATTCCTTGGAGTAGTCTGGGATGACTAGGACTGGGGCTTTGGTCAAAGATTTCTTTATTTGATCAAAATAACTACGTGCCTCAACAGTCCACTTAATTTCATTATCTTTCCTCAACATGGCTGTGATATACTTAAGTAGCTCAACAAAATTTGACAGAAACCTTCTCAAGAAATTAACCTTTCCTAGAAAAGATTGAACCTCCTTTTTAGATTTGGGTAGTGATAAGGTTAGTATGGATTCAAACCTACTAGAATCAATCCTCACACCTTCAGATGACACAATATGCCCCAATAATTTTCCTTCTTTCATGGAGAACAACGACTTTTTAGGATTCAAAGAGAGGCCAAATTTTCTGCATTTTAAGAAAACCTTTCTTAAGTGATCATAGTGCTCTTCATCAGATTTAGAGAACACGGTTTTGTCATCTAAGTATATAACAACAAACTTGTCCTTCTCTCTAATAAATGCTATGTTCATAGCTCGTTGAAAGGTTGCCCCCGTGTTTATCAAACCAAAGGGCATCTTGGTGTACATAAATGTACCACAAGGAGTTGTAAAAGCCGTCTTCTCTCTATCTTCTGGAAAAACATAAATCTAGTTGTATCCAGAAAAACCATCAACCATAGACATCCGGGATACACCTGTCACCCTTTGTAATATATGCTCCATCTTGGGCAAAGGGTAATTATCCTTTTTAGAGATTTTGTTCAGATTTCGGAAATTGACACAAAGTCTAATTTCTCCGTTCTTTTTCCTCACGGGGACCAAATTAGCCACCCATTTGGAATATCTCAAAGGAACAATAATTTTTGCATCTAAAAGCTTCTTCAACTCCTTCTCCATGAAAGGTAGTAACATAGGATTGATTTGCCTCAACTTTTGCCTGAAGGGCTTAGTCTCTTCTTTTAATGGAATCTTGTGCTCTATAATGTTTGTGTCATAAGTTCAGAGATTTTTGTAAGTCCATGCGAATACATCAACAAACTCCTTCAACAATTTGACATATTCTACTTTCNAGGCTGCTTGACAACTTGACATATTTTGGATCCTTTTTTGTCCCCAAATTTCACTCAGTTATATTAGCATTGTCAATAGACACTTTCCCTTTGCCTTGCCATATAATTTTCATCAAATAATTTTTTCAAAGGAACTAGTCCTTTTGGAATATGGTTGCTAGGTAGTTTCATGATATGATGATTAGCAATTATGTTAAGGAAAATATCAGCATGTGGAGTAATTTCATAATCAGGATCCTAATCAATGTGTAATGCAGCAAATTCGTCAACAGACTCAAGAAATTTTTTAAGTTCTAAATCATCTTCAAACACCTTCCAATATTTGACATTGTCCAGTATAGAAGGCCTATATTTGACCTCTACATCATACTTGAGTTTTGGTGGTATAGGTATCCTGAAATTGCTTGCTGAATCCAAGGAATCAGCCACAGAATTCTGTTCTCGTGGAATAAAAGAAATGTCATACTCAAAGAAACAATTCTCTACTAGGTCCCATACTTCATTTCAATAAGATCTAAGCCTAGGGTGCTTAGTTTGGCAACGATTTTTAGTCTGATGGACTATCAATTCAACATCTCCAAATACTGACAGCTTTTTAATTCCCATATCCTTTGTAGCTCTCAAGCCCAAGACAAGAGCTTCATATTCTTCTACGTTGTTGGTAGTTTCAAATTCTAGTTTGTATGACAAAGGTATGGTCTCATGAGTTGGTGAGATAAACAACACTCCAGCACCGGGACCTTCCTTAGAAGAGTCTCCATCAAAGAGCATCTTCCAAACATAATTAGTTAGAGGAGGTTCTTCGGATAAGGTAACAAATTTTTTTCTTATTTCAAGAGGGGTTTCAAGAGCATTAGTGAGCTGCAAAATGATGGACCCCAACTCAGTATCAAGAGAAAAAACAAGATGATTAGCAGGGTTTGCTTCATCACTAATAATGTAAGCCAGCTGGGCTTCTCTGTAAATTCTTCTATGTTCCCCACCAAACATCGGGATACTTTCATATGAGAGATCCATCTGCAAGGTTCCTCCGAGTATTTTTATGTAAGACCTTGACAAGAGCATGCCAAACTTAGGAGGAACATCGATCACCACAACATCCATAAGTATACTTTTCATGGGCAACTGAAATAGAGTCACAACCATGTATTTAATGACCCCCAGACATTTTACTTTCCTAGAGTCGAAAGAATATAAGTCATGAGAGGTTTTAGTGATTTCCAGTCCAAGTTCATCCATAACAGATTTTGGCATAAGATTATGGGAGGCCCCTGAATCCAGAAGATAGTTATGCAACACCTTCTCATGAATATTGAGAGAAGTATAGAAGGGAGGGGATGAATCATCTATGTCTTCTATCAAAGGACCTAAAATCACAACTGGTTTTTGATCTTGTAGATTTATTGAATCAGCGGAATTAGGAGAAACATTAGGTTGTAACATTTTGGTCAGATACTTTTTAAATTCTTCATTTTTTATCAATTCCAAAAATGGTACATGGATCTTCATTTTTTGGATCTCACTCTCAAAACTGAAAGAGGGGGAAGGCTTCAAAATATCTTTGGTTTCAAAAGGAGGATTTCTGATCAGAAGTTGTGGGTTTTGAGAATCTTTTTTTTTGTAGCTCACTGCCACAGTCTTGGAAGAATCTTCTTTCTGAATAGGTTTATTAGGGGCACCAATTTTTTCTTCATTCTTCTTAGATATCAAATTTTATCTACTAGTATTTTCCTTCGTTTGTTCTCCCTTGCTTAACTCATTGATTTGAATATCCATTAAAGATTTATCATAAGAGGATTAAGTCAAGTGTGGGGATGGGGATGAATCACCTAAATAGTGGATCTCGGGATCAACCTCTACCTCCTCTTCTTCTTCATCAGCAACCAGATTATTCTGAAAAGGATCTTGAATCCTCTGATCATCTCTCTCTCTGTTTCTGGGATCTCTAGGAAGGATTTGGGGAGCGTTGTTGGATCTCCTGAAATTACCTCTATTTTCAGTGTTCTGAGCATTTCTATATGGCTGTCTTCCTTCAGATTTTAACTTGCCAATCTCAGTAGAAAGGGATTTTACTAATTTCATCAACTCATCTACTTGTGAATGAACAATAGGAGAGTCAGAAGTGGAAGATTCAGCCTTGTTTTTCCTCCTATCTCTGTCAAATTTTCCCTTGAGCTTATCTGAGGTGATTATGTTGGATTCAACCTCTGAGGCAGCGTCTTGCATATTCACTAAATAAGGTGACCTTCTCTCTCTCAATAGAAGGCGGAAATCAGAGTCAAACGCACTTGCATAAGTGAATTTTTCCATGGTTTACGTGGGTTTGATCTCATCAGGGATATTCTTGTACATCTTGTTAAATCTTTTTGAAAAGTCAGAGACAAATTCTCCTTCTTTTCTTTTCAAATATCCAAATTCAGTAATATAGTACATAAAATCATTTTTGTCACCCTAGTGCCTTAAGAAAGCTTCATCCAATGCCTCAATACCAGTGATGGATCCAGGGGCCAGACCCCTAAACCACTTCCTAGCCTCCCCAAAAAGGCTTTGGATGAAAACCCTCATCCAAACATCTTCATTTTCAATATTTTGTTTATCTGCATAGCTATAGAAAGAAGCAAGATGTTCCTCAGTTGTTATATATTCTTCTCCAGTAAACTTGGGCATGCATTTCAAATAATAGCCAGGGGGGAGAGCATTCATTGGTTGAGGCAAGACTAGAGGAGCATATCTTGTAGCCACTATGACATCCATCCTATTTGCAGGGGGATTAACAACTGCCATTTGATTTTGAATTCTAGGTGAACTAGCAGGAGAAGGAGGTCGAGCTATGTGCAGATTAGGAGAAGGAGAAAAGGATAAAGGGGAGATTTCATTCTTCACAACAATAGGTGGAGTCTTGGAAGAGGATGGTAAGGTCTGAGAAGGAGATGAAGTTCCCACTTCTTTGGCAAAAAAATTTTTAACAGAGAGAGGTGTAGCAAAACCTAACGTAGGGAAATATTCAAAACTATAAAGGTTGAAACACTTATCAATATCAGGGAAGGAGAATATATCAATGTTTTCTTCTTTTACTTCAGTTTCACGGGTAGAGTATTGAACAAGAAACTCTTCAAAATCTAACTTTTGAGATACTTCAGCAGAAGATAAAGGAATCTTACTTGATAAAACAACAGGAGTATCAAGAGTGGAATCAGGCAACTGAATGAAAGCACTTGTGGTAGCAACAAAAAAAATTATTTTAGAAGCTTTTCCCTTCTTGATTATCTTCTCTGGGTCAGCCTCAGGTGGAACCAAAGGTAACTATGGAATTGATCTTGTATGTCTACCTTTAGGCACCAGAGCTGAATCAATGGAGTCACCAGGTGCAAGATGCAATCTTCAAAATACTAAGTCCCAATGCACCATGAGAGCTAGTAAGCATTGTTGTTCTATCCCAGGGAAAAGTCTTCAAATCGTTCCCCGATAATGACGCCAAAAATGTTAGCACTAGGAGTCACCTTTTGATTGCAAGGAAGGTAAGCCCATTACCCATCAGATGATATGTGAAAGTATGAGTGTTTTTTGAAAGGTCGAATGGAAAAACTCAAAATGATAATATACTCACTCAGAAACAAGGTTAACATGTAACAACAAATAAGGTCTTGACTAATTTCAACCAGTAGTTTGGGAGTAAATGTGGATAGAAAGAAGACTTGAATGAGAGGAATGTAAGAGCTACTGCAAACATCAGGTCCACAAAAGCCCAAAGGAAGAAAGTTTCTTAAAACAAGATCTTCTTGAAATTAGAAACTAAGGAGCTAAATAAACACCATGAAAATAAAAGGATCAAACATCCATCATATCATTACCACAGTCATCCATATGAAGCATTCAAATATGAACATTTAGCATTAGAAGCAAATAGTTTGAAATAGGAGCTGATTTCTATTAGTCAAAAAGTCTTAAGTCCAGTACATACTAGATCAAAGTCACTTTATAAAAAATATTACAATTTCTTGGGAGCCTTGCTCTACCATCCAAACATCTTAAAGCAATTTATCTATCTATTTATAACAAGAAAGGGAGGCAACAACTAGTGGTACGAGCTGGACTCTTTTCCTTAAAAATCTCAAAATATTTATTTATTCTAACAACTAAGATAACAACCTATGTTATAAAATAGGGAAGTGTTGGTGACTAAACCCAATCATGCTTCTAACTTCTTTGATCCTCTTTTGTTGCTCAACTCCTATTTTTCCATGTGTCTCTTTGGAGTTTGTAGTTGTCCTCTACATGCCAACTGCTACTTCTATCATTTATTCCATCATTAACTTATCCAAAACTGTTGGCTTAGTCTTCCTAGATCCCTAGTGCTTGCTGGATACTCCCTTGGGTAGCAATTATGTGTAGCGCCCCCTAAAATGGAACAAGGAGAGAAGGTAGCACCTGTGGGTAGCACCATTGTGCTGCATATTTATGGTTACATTTGTCCTCTATTGCAATATTGAGTATTGCCTGTGTGTGAACCTGCTCTCTATAAGATATTACGCAGTGACTGTGGGTAGCACCTGTATGACAATTCTGCGTTTTGTAAAATATTACGCAGCGCCTTTATGCAACGCCACCTATGTTGTGTCTGCATAAGGGTTTGGGTAGCTATGCCAAAAATGAAGGTTCTTTGACTCCTGAACGTGTGTAGAGTTGGTTTTGTCCTTCCATGATGACAAATCAATTTAATTAGGTTCTTTTACCATTGAGTGAAGCTAGCACTTAGAAAAAAATTCAAAAATTCATATAGCTAAATACATAAAATCCTGTATAGGTGGAAAAACTTAGTATGTGCATATCAGTTAAACTTCCCAAGAAGGAACAACTCTAAAAAATGGGGTTTACTACTAGCAGATACCTTGTCATTTTAACACTTAGCCTCACACTCTTTCAGGTGGAAAGAGTGTCTCCAATTAACTCAGTAGACTTCTTCTTCTTAGCATTGGTAGGATTCTTCAATATGGTTGTGCTCTCCTTAGCTACTGGTTTTTCATCTTCAATGGAAGCCTCAACCAACATCTGTAAATTCTTTTGGGTTACTTCATCTTGGAAATGCTTCATTTATTCCTTTACCTTCTCGTTCTAAGCCTGGAAACCCTTGTTCTGCTTGTAGAGGTTCTAGAGCTTCCTATGAAGGGGCTGAACCCTTCTTGCTACAAATTTTGCTAAGTCAAGAGTATCACTGTAGCCCTCTATAAGCTCTGTCATCTTGGACTTCTCAGATATGGATTCCCTTTTCAATTGGGTCACTTCCTTTCTTGATTCCTTAAGATGTCTTATGAGTCTCTTGAAGTTCTGATCACCAAGGGGGTTGGGAACTGTTGGTCACTATAATTGCTTAATTAATTTTAAACAACCAAGTGAAACATAAATTATCAACCCAGGGAAGTCTTTTGTTTCAAAGATAGTTGCGCACTATATATGCTCAATTCC
>SNQJ01S0210104.1:0-16023 GCA_010110895.2 Picea sitchensis
AGATATACAACAATACTAATTGCTTCAGCCCAAAAACCATTAGAAAGATTTTTACCTTTTATCATACTGCGAGCACATTCAACCAAGGTTCTATTTTTCCTTTCTGCTACTCCATTTTGTTGAGGAGTATGTGGCACTGTAAATTATTGTTGAATCCCATTATTTTTGCAATACCTAATGAATGCCCTTGATGTATACTCCCCTCCTTGATCTGACCTGAGAATCTTGATGCTCTTTCCTGTTTGTTTTTCAACCATATTCTTGAATTCCTTAAAATATTCAAAGACATCACTTTTCTTTCTCATGAAATAGACCCAAGTGTATCTAGTTCTATCATCAATAAAGATAAGAAAATAATATGCTCCTCCAAGAGATCTAGTTTGCATGGGTCCACAAACATCAGTATGCATTAGTTCAATAATTTCTCATTTTCTTTTATCTATATGCATATGAAACTCTTCTCTATGTTGTTTTTCTAATGCACATCATTCACATTCAACATGTTCACTCTTGAACATTGGAAGACCTTCTACCATTTCTTTCTTTTGAAGAATCATAAGATCATTATGGTTTATGTGTCCATACCTTTGATGCCATAACTCTTCCATTGACATAGTTGTGGATGCCAACGCTTGATGATCCCTCCTTGTAACATCAAACTTATATAGTCCTCCAACTCTAGATCCTCTTGCAATGATTTTGTAGTGATCCTGTATGTCCTTCACCACACACTGTGACTTAACAAATTCAACTTTTAGATCTTGATCTGCAATGGTGGATACACAAAATAAATTCTTCTTTATGCCTGGCACATACATTACAGTATGGATTTGTTTCACCTCACTAGTAGGTAAAGTCACATATACGTCTCCATACCCTTTAATTTAATGTGACCTATCATCTCCTAGATAGATCTTATGAACATCATTAATGTTTTCATGATATGTATCAAACCAATTCCTATTACATGACATATGAATTGAAGCACCAGAATCAATAAACCAAGCATTAGCATCATCAATGTCTGCTGATAAAGCAGCATCAGAAACAAACAACTTGAGATTTTTGAAATCATCACACACTCTGGCACCTTTATCAACAAAATTCCCTGAATGTTTTTTATATTTGGACTCATTAAACTTCCTCCTCCTACGATCTTTGGCATAATGCCCAAACTTACCACAGTAGTAGCATCCTTCATTCTTCTTCACATTTGTGTTTGTGCTTGGTGGTGCCCTGCCATTATCTAGTCTTGTATGTGGCCTGCCTTCTTTATTTCTCCACCATGGATTTCCTTTGTAGGGTTGTTTCCCTTTTGCCACCAATGCCAGATCTGAATTGTGAGATCTGCCATTGAGATTCTTTCTGCGCGCCTCCTCTTGCAGAAGAATACCTGTCAATTCATCAAAAGTAGGGGCATTTTCCCTAGCTACAAGACCAGTAATGAACATTTGATATTCATCTAACATGCCATATAATGTGACAGTGACCAGGTCAGTACTAGAAATCTTTTCACCAATATCTCCTAGCTTATCTTTCAAATCTTTGATTCTAGAAAGAAAGTTACTGATATTTTCATTCTCCTCCATCTTAATTGAAAGAAGCTTACTCTTCAAAAATAATACACAGTTTGTGTTCGTCGTCTCATACAAACCTTTAAGTGTATCCCAAGTTTCATGGGATGTTTTGCATTCCCTAATGTGTGGGATGATATTGTCCTTGACGAACATCCTCAAGAGCACCTTCGCTTTAGTCTCTCATCGCTCCCAATCCTGAACTGAGGCTGCCGGGGCTACTGGTTTTGCTTTGTCTCCACATGCAATTGACCAAACATTGTATCCTTCCATCAACGTCTGCAAATTAAACTTCCAATTGACATAATTTTCCCCATCTAACTTATTTGATTCATTTATATATGAATTTGCAATGATAATTGCCATTTGTTTTTTTTTTTAAGCACCAAAATGTCTAGTAATACGCAATACTCTAAAACCCCCCAAAACAAAAACTTTGTAACAATTGATGCTTCAAATTATAGATAGCCCAAATAACAATATATAACTTCACCTCTTTATAATGTGATATATAACTTCACCATGAAGAAATAATCGATACTTCAAATTCTAGATAACCCAAATCACAATATATAACTTCACCTCTTTATAATGTGATATATAACTTCACCATGAAGAACATATAATCATATGTCCAATAAACACCTTATCACACATCACCATTTAACCTTAGTTCAAGTATTTTTTCACACCATGAGGCCTTTCCACATTATTATCTTTAATTTATGATTTATGTTAATCTTTACACAATAAAAAAAACTTTTTCACCAAATCTTCCAACATTCAACCATTAAAACAACTTCTCTCATCAAATCGTCCAACATTCACCCATGAAAACCTTTTTTTTTTTTTTACTGAAATTTTCCAGCCATTCGAAAATATGTAAAAATTCCCTTTTACTGAAATTGAAATTTACCAGTGTATACCTTCACGGCCTCTTAAAAAAAAATTGAATGCCTCGACTCCAATAGCCCCAAGAGTCCATGACTCGCCCTCACAACGGACAAGGAGAAACAAGTACTCTCCTCCAGGCAGATTGGCGGCCCTCTCAAGCAGCCTTTGAACCTCCTTCACGTTCACAACAGACAAAGAGTAGCAAATAATCTCCAAGCAGATTGACGACCAACCTCCTTCACGTTTACGACAGGCAGAAAATAATCACAAATCAGCAGTCACAACTCCCTTTCAGAGATTAGCACATCTCAGAGTGCTCACGGCTCTCACGACTCACTATTTTCTCAACTCACGCCCTCTCTGGATCACACATCCCTCACGGTTTTCTGCTCACACAACCCTCATGGTTTTCTGGGACTGCCCTCTCTGGCTCACACGGCCCTCACAACTTTCTTGGCTCTGATACCAAATCAAAGAACTCACATAGACACAGACAAAGAGACACGAAGAACACACAAAACAACTTTTCTATTGCATTACACTCATGGGTATTTATACAGTGGTGGGATGAGCTCCACCGTTGATTAATTTCCAGATCAATGGTTGGAATTGCTTCTTCCAGACTTTTCTGGTTCTTTCAAGAGTTTACCAAAGTCGGTGCAATCAGTGCATTTATTGCAGGCTTATCTCTATCAACTACCGGACTGGTTGTTTAATTAATTTCTAACATATATATGCCCAAGGTCTTTGCATGCTTCGTACCTACCTTACTCCCATGCTCTGGTTCAACCTAGATCCTTCAATACTATACTATGTATTGTTACTTGATCCTTTGTCATGTCCTTTGTGCTGTGCAAAATTTCTTCAAGATTTATCAAATGCATTCACCCAATTATTCAAGTTCTTAACAAAGGCTTTGCATGTATTCAAAGCAAAGATTTCATGTCCTCTCCTCTCACTTCTTCTTTAGAAAATAAATTGAAAAACTTCAGAGTGAAATCATTTATAATTTTTAATTGTGAGGAAGCACTCTAATTAGGTTTACAAAAGTAACAGACACACGACTTCATTCAATGAACCTATGACATAACATGTTTATGACATAACATGTTTATTCACGAGATATTAAATAATACCCTTAATTTTACTAGATATTGAAAAATACATCTCAAAATATTTTTGATGAATCCTCTCCCACTAGATATTATAGCTAGATCCATTTTTCGTTGAATTTTTAATACACCTTTTTATTTCTACCCCCATTACTTGAACTTGACAAAATTCTTATATGCTCACGAATAACAAAAATAACCAAAAAATAAACAAACAATTTCACTGACATCCTAACATAGGGATATGCCACCAAGTAAGTTAGCCTAGGGTTCAAATGCTTGGTGTTATACTACTTTCAATCCTATTTTCAATCTAATACATGGTCATGCATTCACTAAGGAAGGGGTTTATGTATATTCATTTCCGTTTATAGAACTAGAAACGTGAGCTACCTCAAGTCATAAATTTTTGTCCCTTAGATCTAAGATCTTGTTGACATTTTAAGGAAACATATCTATCTATCTATCAAGCTTGTCTTTGCAATAATATTTAGGCAAGTGATCTACCTAATAACGCTTTCATGTTTTCTTATCGTTTAGACTCAAACACACTCTCATTATGAGTGATGCAAGAGATTTTGATCACAAGTCTCAATTTGACTTGGGGGTATTCTTACTACCCTTTAGATAGAAAGGAGTCTTTTCTTCCTTGTACTTTGTCATTGTATTATGTTTTTTTTGTATATTAAGATTAAGGTTGAGTGTAACATCAAGGAGATTATTTGCATTTGATGGATGAGACCCATCTTTCCAAACATGAGACTTCATTGGTTGGTTGAGCTTAATAAAATTAGGGTAATCATAATCCACTTCCTATGTAATGAAAAAGAGAAAGCATACACATCCCCATAAGGCTATGTGGATGGATCATGTACATGTTGTGTGGTCATATTGGATTTCACATCATTGTAAAAACCTAGAATTCCCAATTCTCCCAATTGAAATCAACCACTCAAAAGGAGCCCCAGATAGTGAAAAATCAAGGTCCGCAGGAGAGCCCCTTGAACTAGTGAACATCTCTACCATAAAATATGGGATCAAGCTATGGGATTTTATGAATGCATAGAAATGACTTGCAACAAAGTAAACCATACAAAATTAAAGATAAACACTACATACATAAATATCGACTAAAAGGGGGCTTAGGAAAACTAATACATATAGAGGAATACAACATAGGGGCTCTATTTCTCAATATCATTTTCCATATGAAGGATTTAGATGATCTTAGCAAAGGGTGAAGGTACGACCTCAAAATTGATTTTTTCTTTAAAAAGAGAGTTTCACCATTGTTGATTACACATTGATTTCTTTCCCAACGATCCATTGCCTAATACCTATAAACTATCCCTACCCCATGCACCCCCTCCCCCCAATATGAAAAAATATATTGACTTGATTTTTCACAATTTTAAACACCCCTTTATAAATGAATGTGATAAGATATTGACCAACAAATAAATCCCATATAACCTTCTTTATTTCTTTAATCCTTAAAACATTTATTCTCTCAAAAAATTATATATATAGATTTAAATATACATCAAATGGACAAGGCCATTCAAATAACTATGATTCTATAACTCATGGGCTATACATGGCCCAAACCACAACATATATATTTCCTATTGTATATTTTGTAAAAAAGGTATAAGCATTGAATTCCAAGGTTTGTCAAAACTAGGGATTTAGGTCTTATTCATAATTGTTACTGCTAGATCTCGATGTGGATTTTATATGTTTAAAACCCCTCATTGGTTTTTGGTTTTGTGATTTCCAAGAGGACAATAATTTATACCTCTCTGTCTTTTGTTGTTACTGCTAGATCTCGAGGTTGTATGTTTAAAACCCCTCATTGGTTTTGGTTTTATGATTTCCGAGAGGACAATAATTATACCTCTATGTCACCCCATGGTGGTGGCCTTATGTTCTTTTCCCTCACACAAGACATTATCTTATAGTTTTCTTATTTATCCATGCACAAATATAAAGCTTGATATGTTCATACATTAATACAAAGACTCATTAGTGGGAACCCGTGAGAACCTTCATAAATCAAGTATTTACCGGGGAGAAGAAGGTGTTGCACATGGACGGGAAAGAGCCAATAATAGCATCCTAGGTGATGATGATCGGTAACTCCCCCTCGTATGTGGGCTAGAGGATGAATAGAATCAGGCTAGGTAACCACTGTGAGATCCTAAAAAGAAAAAAAAAAATCCATATTCCTAGGCATCGCTCTGTCATCAAATGGGTGTGATCCTGCTAGGTTGTCGGTTCAACGTCTTGTATACGATGTGTAATTCGATATTGTCGAAGATTCATATTGGTGAACTGCAGGTCAGGTTCGATAAGCGTATCTGACTTATATTGAAAACAGTTTCAATCAAATAGATTTTTTTTTTTTTTGTGGGTTTAATGGTTAAAAACATGTCTTTCCTTTTAAGAGGTTACACATTCAAATCTAGAGGGGGTAGAGTATGTATACCTCTGTAGACTTTACTAGTCAAATCGTTGAACGAAGAGGGTCTCATACACGAATTAGGTGTGGCTTAACCGTGACCTTAAAAATAAATTATTATTATTATTATATATAATTTCATGCAAACAATAACCACTATGACATTAATTTACGTTTTTAACTCAAAGAAAGACTTGGAAGGACATAGAGTAATCTGGGAAAGTCACAAAGTGATCCTCTGCGGTGATTCCATTTTCACCATTGAATTTAGGCAACTTCCTTTTTAACATGTTGGGGGTACATATTTTTATATTAATTGAAATATAAGAAGCACTTTTATGAAAAAAAATGTGTATCAAACTTAAATGAGGAAGACAATAATCTTGAACACAACTGATGACTTACAAGTTTACAACCTTTGCATTGCATGAGCCACAAATTTTGATGGATGGTCTACCCTCGATAATATATCTCTAAATAAATCCTACATCAAAAGAATAGGTCATTATCAATAGTGTAGAAAGATGGGATTTTGAGAATGTTTTAAAATTTGGTCTACCCTCGATAATATATCTCTAAATAAATCCTACATCAAAAGAATAGGTCATTATCAATAGTGTAGAAAGATGGGATTTTGAGAATGTTTTAAAATTTAAATCATGGCTTGACATCATATAAACTCGCACTAGATAAAGCCTTAAAAATGATTCAACTAATCACTCAATCAAAGCTTAAGCTTAATCGTAAATTGCTAAACTCATGTAAATCTTGTAACTTCTAAATGAACATAACATTTGAATTTTAAATTGAATTTGAGGTGTTAATTATTAATAATAATGAAAATTAAAAAATTTGACACCACCATATACCATACCCTACCCCATTATTTGCTTAAATCATCAACATATGCTCTAGATATATTGTTCCTCGACACCATAAAGCTATTGGTTATCCATGAAATATATAACCCATATATAACCCTTAATAGGAAAGTTGACGTGGTAAAGAAAAATCTCTTAAACATTTTAGTATTTATCAAGTATATTTACTTTCCTATTTTGCAATTTCATCTAAATCATTTTCTAGTCCATTGCTAATTTAGATTTGAAAAACTTGTTTCTTGATTTTACAATTAGAATTGAAAAACTTGTTTTTTGATTTTACAATTAGAATTGCTCATTTAGGATAAAGAAAATGTTTCTTAAATTTTGAAAAACTTGTTTCTTGATTTTATAATTAGAATTGAAAAACTTGTTTCTCGATTTTACAATTAGAATTGCTCATTTAGGATAAAGAAAATGCTTCTTTAACCATAGTTAGTTTTCTTTTCAAGCATTTCCATTTAAATCATACACAACACATGTGCACACAAATCAAACTCTAAATATGACCCATTAAAACTCATAACTACGTCAACCACAATGATATATTTGAATTAACATACATCTAACTTCAACTTTGACTTCAGCCTCATCTTGCAGACAGGACTGGGAGAGAAAGTGACTTGCAAAATCAAACTCATAATGATTAATCACATCAAGAAATTGGATATCACCACACTCTCTACTATTTATTCACATTGGGTATACTTTTGAGTCCCATTAACAAAATTTGTGGTCAACTGTTGCACATTAAAATAATTATCTTATCTTATCTACTACATATTCAATTATATCAATTTTGATTTTTGAAGGATGTTGTCTCATGTGTTCCCTCTATTATATAGGCTCCTTATGAATTTGGTTATATTTTTGAATCCTATTGACTAAGTTTGTGGTCATGTGTTGGTCATTAATAAAATTATCTTATCGAATTATCTGATTTGATCTACTATGTATCCAATTAATTAGATGAATTTTGATTTCTCATATATGTGGTCTCAAGTCCCCCATCTATTTTATAGGCTCTTTGCAATTTGGTCTCTAGACTCTATTTTAGACCATAATTTTGTCTATTTTTTTTTCTTATGTTCCTTGCATTTCTTTACTAAACCTACGTATAGAAGGACATAAAACACTTATTACATTTTCCCTTAAAAAATTCACAACTGGTTGGATATGTCATGTCTCTTTTAGTCCTATTAGTTAGTTTTGATTACTATGGGATATCATCAAAATCTATCTAAGATAAAAAATAATCTTTAATAAAACATAATATATACCCAATTTAAATTAAAATTTACAAAGTAATGCATCCTAACCCAATCAAAGGTTATTAGCAACACAATCCCATGCAAAACAAGGCATTTTAAAAATAAATGACCTTTCTCATGCATGTGGAAAAAATCTCCTAGGTTCACCATAATTCACAAGAGAAAAATTTTCCTAAGTCTTTTGGTACCCTAAATATTGTGAATAAGGACATTAATACAACGACATCATAAGATCTGTTGCAAAAACAATTAATCACTGACAATATCAACCAACACCTATTTATACATTTAGCAAAGGCTTCTACTATTCAAGATTGGTTGGACATGCATTTTCATCGATGACTTCATCATTGTCCTTATTTATAATCTCACCAATTTCTTATATTTAGTGCTAGACCAAGCATTGGGTAGGAATCATAACTCCACAAGATGATTATTCCATTAACATGAAGCTCAATAAATACACAAAGATGCAACCATTAGTCTTCTCCAATGTATGATTCTTCCTATCGCCTATGATGTTTCATATGTACATTACTGTTACAAGTAACACAACCACAAAGGACTACATGTCCAACATTCCCCCCCTTAATCCAAAGGGGCGTGTGAGAGTACACACATCATTCTGAACATCTCAAATTTTTCTCTTCCAAGCGCTTTAGTGAAGATGTCTGCAATTTGCTCATTTGTGGAACAATGTCTTAAATGAAGAGTCTTGGCCTCTACATGATATCGAATCAGTTGATACTTTGTGTTGATGTGCTTGGTTCAATCACAGAGTCTAGAATTCTTGGCCAACTTGATTGCAAAAGTATTGTCAACTAGAAGATGATTAGAATTCACTTGTTTCTCTTGCAAATATTCAAGTATTTTCCCGAGCCACACAATCTCCTTTGTTGCTTCTACAATTGCTACATATTCTACCTCTGTTGTGGAATCTGCCAGAACTGATTGTTTGTGTGAAGGAGACAATTGCTGATCCAAGAATCATGAGATAACCTCAAGTTGATACTCTATTTTCCTTATCCCCATCAAAGTCTGAATCAAAATATCTTATTAGGTTGGAGTCATCCACCTTAGAGTACCCGAGTCCAAAATCTTGAGTTCCTTTCAAGTATTTCATAACTCTTTTTGCAGCAGACCAATGTCCTTCACAAGGCTTTCACATGAACCTGGAAAGGATCCCAACAACAAATGAGATGTTTGGTCTGGTGGTAGTAAGATAGATAAGACTTCCCACAAGCTGTCTATACTTGATTGCATCCTCACATTCATTCCCTTCTTTTGATATGAGTTTCAAATTCCGTTCCATTGGAGTAGAAACATGATTTCAATTGCCCATGCCAAACTTGTTCAACAATTCTCCAATGTACTTCTTCTAGGAGATGAATATGTACTTTGAATTTTATATCATTTAAATTCCCAAATAGTAGTGAAGATGTCCCAAATTTGTCATCTCGAAGCCTTTCTTCAACTCTTTATTTATGGTTGCAATGTAGTTCTCATTGTTCCCTATTATGAACTGATCATCTACATATACTACACGATATACAACATTTTTTCCAACTTTCTTGACAAACAAAGTTGCATTGTCAAGATTGAAATGCTTGAAATTTAATTTCAGAAGATGCTTGATTAACTTTTCATTACCATGCTCATGGTGCTTGTTTCAAGCCATATAAGGATTTGATGAGCTTGCATACCTTATGTTCTTGTCCCTTCACAACAAATCCTTCCGGTTGAGACATGGACACATTCTCTTTCAAGTCTCTATTCAAGAAGACAATATTCATATCCATTTGATGAATTTTCCATCCATTTTGTGCTGCCATGGAAAATAGAGAGAGGATGGTAGCCCATTTTGTTGTGGGGGAAAAATTATCCTCATAATCAACACCTTATTTTTGTGCAAATCCTTTTTCCACGAGACTTGCTTTGTGCTTTTCAAGTGAGCCATCTAATCTGTACTTGTTCTTGAATACCCACTTGCATCCAATCAATTTGATTCCATATAGAGGGTCCAAAAACTTCCATGTCCCATTATTGACGAGAGCATCATATTCTTTATGCATGGTTTCTTTCCATTCTTCATGAGAATCATCTTCTTTAAAGAAAGTTGGTACAATGTTAGTTGATAAATTAAACTCAAAATCATATGAAACATCCATATCATCTACATCACCTGAGTTTGAATTATCTACATTACCTCCATCTTGTTTTGAGGACATTCTAGTTCCTGTCTTTCCAACCTCATCGGGATGAACACTTTCAAGTGTTTTAGTGAGCCATTTTGGTGGAACTTTCTGAGATGGTCCAGGTTTCTTCACTGATTGAGATGGTGTTGAGTTCTCATCAAGCCTCAACTTTTCAATCCTCTCAATCACATCATCTAAATGAGCTTAAGGTTCTGATGAAGTGGTAGGAACTTCTTCATGAGGGGAAAGTGGTGCTTCAAAAGAAGATTCCATAGATTGATCCAAGATAGGGACCCCCCCTTCAAGATGTGGAATCTCATCATCATCAAATTCATGATGTCTTTACATGAGTGAATCGGTCCAGATGATCATGCTGCCTCTAAACAATTTCATCTTTATTGGTGGATTCAAGAAAGATCACATCTTTGGAAAGGATGAACTTCTTGTTTTTCTCATCATAAATACGATACCCCTTGGTGGTATTTGAGCACCCCAAGAATATGCACTTCCAACTCCTTGTATCAAGCTTGCTTCTTTTTTCCTTAGTAATCAAGGCATATCAAGTGGAACCAAAGACCCTGAAATGCCTCATTGAAGGAATGTGGCCATACCACATTTCATAAGGAGTCTTGTTTTTAATAACATGAGATGGACACCTATTTTTGACATAAAATGCACATAGAATTGCATCAACCCAAAACATCAATTTAAGATTATTGAAAACATCATGGAATGAACCATATTTAGGAGTGCCCCGTTCATTCATTTAGCTACACTGCTTTGTTGAGGATTGTATAGAACTGTAGTTTGATGTTTGATCCCATGTTGGCCAAGGTAACTGTTATCCCGTACCTTAGGTATAACTAAGGAGATCACGTCTCGAGGCCCATAGGTCCTAGACATGGAGTACCAAGAGGCAAACGACTTGAGCATGGCCCCAGAGGGACCCTCTTTTCTTCAGTGCAATCCATTCATCATCAACAATAGTATCCATCCGCACCAGCCTGGTCCTAGAGTGTCGGTGAGTCTTTCTCCATGAGGTAATGAGTCTGGGTATCATGGTATGTATCACTCTGATTTTTGAAGCACTTGAATATGTTATGTCAAATCCTTCTTTGTTTCATGATTTTTTCTTGGAAATTATACTCTTTGCCTCGTTTATACTTGGAAGGGTAACACGGTGCCCTAGTAAGTTGGTTTCCCTTTAGGATGGTTTTCCACTGGGTGGGTCTATGAAAAGTCATCATTTTTTCCCTTCATACTTACGACTTTCCATCTCCACTATCCTTGTCTGAGCATTGGGATAGGCCACATTAGGAAGGGTTGTACCTTGCCTTGTAGGAAGAAGGGGCTAAAGGCCCATAGGGTAAAAGTAGCTGGCAAGAGTTAAAATCCAATGTTGAAAACTTTGCGATACTTAACGTAGTGATTCCTTAGAAAGTAGTGAAAAGATTCTTAGTAAGAAAAGGGAACCCATAAGATACATAAACACTCAAGGTACTAGTTGATGGATAGGAGGTCTCATCATGAGCCGACCTATTATGACCATGGACATGTAGCGGTATGACACTACCACCTATCTAGTCACCAAACCAGGGTAGTGGCTCTTGGTGGAATAACCAAGAGAAAGAGGGTCTCATCATGAGCCAAACTTCTCATTTCAACGAAATGTTTGTGGATAACACTGTCACCTCTGGTCATCAAGCCAGGACAATGGCCCTCAAATTTTCCCTTGAAGCACAAAAGAAAAATATCAAAAGAACTAAAGCTAAGAATAAAAGGAAATGAATGGGCTAAAAAACAATTTCATTTATGATAAGGTGTAGCTCGCCCTCTACAAAGGCACCCACAAGTAAGACTTACATTTCCCTGTTATTACTGCACCCCATGCCAAAACACTTACCCCATGCCACCTCATACACTTACATGACTTGGATTGGTTCCCACTTGGGAAACACCCTGTTAGTGCCCTATAATGATAGGAGATTTGAATATTCAAATAGTATTTGTGGGTCTCATGATGAAGTTCCTGGCTTGCTGGTCTTGTTATCTCCTGAAATAATTTTTCCAATTTATTGTCATTAGGTGATAGGATGGTCATTAGATGAAAGATTTTTTGTTATTCTTGAGTTAAGTATCTTTAATATAAGTTTTAGACTTGTATTTTCAAGAAATGATGAGTCTATACTTTTATTAGAAAAATCCAAAATTTCACTTTCGACAGCTAAGGGCTATTTTTCAAAGCATTCTAAGCTGTCGAAAGCTGTCACTTTCGGTAGCTAAAAAAACATGTGTGAGGCGCTCTAAGTTGCCGAAATGCATAATTTTTCCAACGGTTGGCCTGTCCCATTGGGCTCTCAAACCGTCGGTAGTACACACGCCATCATCATCTCAAGTGCTGCCGAAATTGACTGGAATCGGATCATGATACGATCTGGGCAAGTGATGTATGTCTGATATGATTATTTGGTGAGATATATTAAACCCTAATCTAGTAGATCTGAGTTCCCTGCTGCCAAATAAGATCACCAGAAGCTCACATCATTCGTTTTTTACCTAATCTATCACGTGGTTTTCTGTCTTGGTCGAATGATGCAATCATCATTGTGATTTAACTTTCATTCTTTATTAAGGGTTTATTTTAAAAGATTGTCATTTAAATCTTTTCCCCATGTCACACATTCTTCCTTTGCTCGAGCATCAATTTGTCTTATATCAACACCACTGTGTCTCCCCAAGCCCGATTTTATTTCATTGCAGGCGTTGACAATTGGTTTCGCAGATGAAGAAGGGAGGGGCTCTACCCAGGAAAGAGCTTAATGATATAACATATTTGGAATCTCACCCTGAGATTTCCCAGATGTTCAGAGATGCTGGATGCTACAGGTACTGTGAAAAACTACAAGGATTTCACCAAGGAGTGGCTAAGGCATTTTCCTTAACCTTTGATGTATCCAAGGCCAAAGTGGGAACAATTGAGTTACATGTTAATGAAGCCATTGTTGCAGCAACAACATAGATACCTAGGATTGGTGAAATATGGTTTAAAACAACCACTAGTAAAGACATCGAGTTCAGGTCTTATCTCAAGCCTGAACACAAATGTATTATTTGGAAGAAAGATATCCCTAGATCCTACTTGGAGGAAAAGTGGAAACACTTTCTCAATGAAATCTAGGTATATATTACATGTGAAGGCCGATATGGTAGAGTAATGTTCTACCATTTCAAGCTCATGAACCATTTCACAGGCAGATGTCCTTTGAATCTTCCCTTCTACCTTCATAGAAGTTTGAAAAAAATGACACACCAAGTCCAGGACAAACCTAGCAAGGTGCAGGGTAGGATTTTCCATCATAGCCTTATCAAACTCATAGTGCTTGAAGAATTGTAGAGGAGGGATAAGAATTGGGAGCATCTTCTTTTATGGGGTGAATTTGAACTAGAACCCCAACCTAAGGAAAAAAAGAAGACTTCATCCACTAAATCTTCAACACCACAGAGTAGTAAGAGGAAAAGAAGAGCCATTTCCCCAGTACTTGCAGAGGAGCCAACCTCTTCTTCTAAGTCCAAGAGAGCCAAAAAGATGCTTGATTTCAGCCAAGCTACAGAAGGGAAAATTAGTGCCTCTGGATAAAATGTCTTGAATCTACCTTATACCGATTCAGAGGAGGAGGTAGATCTTATAGAAGAAGAGATGCTTGAGCAAGAACCTCCTGAAGAAACAACACTTGGAGTCCAAATTTTTGAGCATGAAGCCCCTGATTTTCAAACTTCTGAAGAAGCACCTTTCTCACCTAAAGCTCAAGATATGGAGGTCCCTAGAGCATCAATAAGAAAACACAGTAAGTCAACATCAAAGAAGATAAAAACACTTGAATAAGAAGTCAAGGAGCTTAAGTTACTGGAAAAGGTGGTCAAATCCAAAAATGAGACCATCACGAGGACATCATCAGAGGTATGAGACTATTTTCAAAGACTAGCTAAAATGCATGTTAAATTGGAAAAGAAGAACAAAAGGCTGCTTAAAGAAAACAAGAAGTTGCAGAAGGTAGCTAGATGTTTGAAGGTGAAACTAAGGCTCAAATATACGAAGCCTATAGCTCATCTGGGCCTGGAGAATTTAGCAGAGGCTGCAGAGAACTTGAATGATTAACCTTGAAGTTCAAAAGACTGAAGGATTTTCAATTTTGAAGTTTTGATGAAGATTTTCAAACCCTGTGGTTTCAAAAGCTTGTGCGGGTTTTCAAAAGGCACTATTAGCTGCTCAAAGCTCCATTTTTGGTAACTTACCTCCATGATTTTACGCTTCTAAGCCACCGAAAGTGCAGGAAATGGCAGAATACTCATTTTTTCTCAGATCGAGGATTTTGTTTCCAGATCACGTGGGAATAGTTTTCAAGGAAATATAAGAATTAAAGGGATACAGATCATCATCCCTTTCCAGTTTTTGAGGTAGATGATAAGTCAAGAAGGCTGAGTGGATTTTCTATTTTTGGCCAAAATTGCTCAGCTGTCAAAGAAGGAATTCGAAAGTGTTCTACTGTCTTATGAAGACTACTGAGGATATCAAAGATTGCTGAAGACTTGGTTGATAAGGGTTTGACCCTTAAATCAGGACTAGATCCTACACATCATATTATTTTGATCTTGTTTTATTTTTAGTATATCAGATCCAGTTTTATAGGATTTTGAACTTGTTTGTAAAGGCTATAAAGCCTACGACTTTAAGAAAGAAAGGGGTTTGACTTGGGGGGACCTGAATAGAAAGATGGCATGGAAATTTCATCACCTACTGTAAAAATTCTCAAAGGCTGTAAGCGACTGTAATGGATGAATACAAAGACACTTTATTTCGAGATTCTTGTGCCATTTTTTCTGTGGTGAAGTTTTCTTGATGTAAATTGTCATTCTCCTGTTTCTCATATTGTTTTTCTTTTCTCATTTCTTATAAGAAGAGTATGCTCGGGATTTGTCTTGGACACCCTGATCTGGCTTAAAAACAATGTTTATGTTTTCTTCTGAAGATTGAATGTAGAATTTAGATAAGCTTTGCTCTGCATTTGAAATGATCCCTGATCTTTTCCTCTCTCCATCTCACAAATTATAAGGATCCACTGATGTGATAGTCTTGCCTGGTTACATATGTCTCTGTTATTTATTTATCAAATTGTCTTTAATCTTTGACTACATTTTTCTCAATGGTCCTTTTTTATGTCTCAACCAAACCAATTAAAAAATCCATAAACAAACCCATGTTCTGCATAACTAGCCTAATATCCTATTCCAAACAAATCTAAATTTGACAGAGATATCCCTCTATGAGTCTTGGAGGGATCGATCCCTGACTCCAAGTGGTTTGATGTTACCTCTGTGATTGCCTCCATAGCCTTGGGCAAATTACAAAGCATTAACATAGTGGCGACTCCACTGGGGAACCTTCTCTAGTAGTGCACTTCAAGTTCCAGATTTGATCACTGATGGTGGACAGTGACCATACACAAGAAGTGTTAGAAAAACAGGACCGCAGAGCAATAAAATAAAACAAATGTAGAAACAAAACACAAAAGACACACAATAGAAGAGAGACACAGATTTACGTGGTTCACCCAGTGTGGACTACGTCCACCAGAGA
>SNQJ01S0210105.1:0-16023 GCA_010110895.2 Picea sitchensis
ACTACTACACAAATTACTTCATTACTTCATAACAAATATTTTTCCACTCAAACTCCATCAATGCACTCCACCCACAATTCACACCATAGTTTTTTTTCCACTTTTCAAGGTATCTCCACATTACTTGTGATATAGCTAAAAAATCGTTTGTCTTATCGCGAAAAGATCGCTTCAATCGTGCAATTTGATTATATTGGTAGGTTGACATTTCATTCCTTGTGCTAAGCGTTGATGAGTGACAAAATGAGAAGCAAGGAAGATAATACACATAAGACAAAATTGGGAAAACAGAAAATGAGTAGAGCGCCATAGCTTTGAGTATTGAGTATATATAGAAAAGGAAAAAAGGCTGAGCTAAATAGGCTCGAGAAAATCAATAAACACGACAAGAAATCCTAACTAACTCGTATAGCTAGCCATGACAGTTGGCAGTGTACAGTCGTCTTTTGAGGTTACATATGTACTTAAAACACCCTCTTAAACTCAAGAGTTACAAACACCACCACTGATAATGCCTAAGTGCTGTAATTGGAAATAAAAAATGGATTTTCCAAAAAACAATTAAGAAATGATAATGCTTGTTGGTCTAGGTCTCAACTCGGCTTACAATATGTAACAACAAAACTAGACTCTAACTTTCACTTGAGCTGAGTTTCTTCTTTCTCTTCTTCCAAGCTCTGTATTGTTCTAATCTGGTCATTTTTTTCATTTTGGCATTGATACTGAAGGCTCTGTGCTTTGCCTTTTTTCTTTGTCGTTGTAACTTCATATTCATAATTTGATTAGGCTGCTTATGCCTGTTTCTTTCATCTTTTTCTGCAACAAATTTGTCTTTGAGAGTGGGATGATGCCATGACTGCAAATTATCATCAATGCCCTTCGTATCTTGGGCTACATAGTCAACAAACTATTTCCACATTAACTCAGGATAAAATATGATTTCTTCAAAACTCCATTGTATGATAATGGTTTCAAAGTGGTCTTCATTGAGATTCTCATCTATTTCTTCATCTTCTTCTTTTGGTTGCTTACCTACATCCTCAAACAACTTGTCAATCTGATATAAAAAATTATAGCATCAACCATATTGGTTCTCTTCTTTTTGTTATTTCTGAAAGCAGTTACTAACATCATCATCATAGATTGACTGTTCAATCCATTTCAAATCTGCACCAACATTATCTTCTTCTTCAACTGCTTCATTGGCAGTCACCAAATCATCCACTTAGCTCTAAATGCCAAGTAGGCGTCCTCCTCCAAACATCAATTCATCAATTTTCTTCTTCTCTTCCACTATTGGAAGGTACTCATCATAAGACAGATTATCATCATCAAATTTAATTTCACAATTTCTTACCTCTGTTTCAGAGAGGCCAATTTCTGCAAAATGTTCATCAATCATCATTGATGTTGATCATCTGTTGTCATCAACAAACACTACTCGAATCATTTAATCGATGTAGGTTGATGTACTGATAGCTTCGCCATCAGTTTATGCAATTTTCTCATGCTCTGTTTCACACACAGATGCACCTTCTTTCTCTTACTCTGGTAGCTTTGGTGCACACACAGATGCTCCTTCATTTTGTTCCTCTGATAGCTCTTCTTCAAACACAAATGCTTCTTCCAGAGTGGCAACATTTAACAAATTGTTTCTCCCTCTTTCACTGTACTTTGTTTCTAGAATACTCCAAACTTCTTTCAAAAATGTTGTTGCTACAACCTTGTGCAACAAACCGTCATCCGAACAAACAAGTATTCATTCTAACATACCAAAATTCAAAATTCTTACCATTATACTGTGGCGGTAATGGTAGATTCATGCTCATGATATCAGATGAAATGAAGCAGAGTAAGAAAACAAAACAGACAAAACAGTTTGTGTAACGAAATGAAGCAGAGTAAGAAAACAAAACAGACAAAACAGTTTGTGTAACGGGGGCAGGGGGTTTCATTGCCTCATTTTCAAGCTGTCTAGATAATTAAGAGAAGAAATTACTACATAATTTTATTTTAATTATTTGTTTTTGCATGGAATATGTTTGTACATATATACTGTTACTTCATGCATGGAAGTACAATTTCTGAAGGATTTGACAAATGTAGATGATGGGTGGAAGTATAAGCATTTGAGAGAATTGGAAGGAGCAAAAGAGAGGCTTAAGCTTGTCAAAGTTGATATTCTTGATTACCAGAGCTTACAAACAGCTATCCGAGGCTGCCATGGGGTCTTTCACATGGCTGCTGTTCTCAACGATGACCCTGTAATTACTTCATCCCTTCTTTCGACTCTAGTCATAATTCCAATTCCATGCAGTTAGTTCGAGCTTAAAATCGCTTAGATCTTGTTAAACTTGTTTTATAATTAATGAGTGCAGAAGAAAGTTATAGAACCAACCACGGAAGGGACGAGGAATGTGATGGAAGCCTGCGCAGAAGCAGGGGTCAAACGCGTTGTCTATACATCTTCTATCGGCGCGGTTTACATGGATCCTCACAGAGAACCACTTACCATAGTCAATGATGACTGCTGGAGCGATTTAGACTACAGTAGTATAGAACCAAAGGTATTTATTAACAGTAGTATTTATATAAAATATTATAGGTAGAGGTTGAATCAGCTTATACAAATCATGGATTAATAACTGGTTGGCCTGACTCCCGCATTACAGAATTGGTATTGCTATGCAAAAACCTTGGCAGAGAAATCGGCATGGGATATTGCCGAGAGAAGGAATTTAGAGCTCGTGGTGATCAATCCAGGCCTGGTTTTAGGTCCCTTGTTGCAGTGCCCCATGAACCCCAGCACTGCTCATATTATGAAATACTCGACGAGTGTGTGTAATGTTTCAGTATGTACTATAATCAAATTAATTAGGCCTGGTTTTAGGTCCCTTGTTGCACTGCGCCATGAACCCCAGCACTGCTCATATTATGAAATATTTGAGAGTGTGTAATGTTTCAGTATGTACTATAATCAAATTAAATAGAGTGTAGTCTAAACTTTTGTTTTTTAATTTATTATAATCTTAAATTTTTTTAATGCATAATTTTTTAATTTTTTCACAAGATTTTACTCTAAACAAAATGTCTTAGAAGGGGTAAAACTGTTTAAAGTTTAGACTACTTCACCCAAATATATTACAAGTTAGATGTTTTTTATTTAGATTTTTTAGTCTAAATGTTGACATATTTTTAGTGGATATTTTCTGAAATTTTATGAGATATTGTTGGATTTGTAGATTTAAGTGGTTAAATTTATATAATTTTTTTTTTTTTTTTTTTTTTTTTTTTTTTTATTTTTTTATTTTTAGAAGTATGTGAAATTTTAAATAACAAAAAAAGTTGTGATTTCAGAGAACGACTCCTTAAATTTTTTAAGGTTTAGAGGAAGTCATTTTGATCAATTTTTACTGAAATCCAACCAAAATTGTTGGAACTTCAGATTTGAATAATTGAGTTTGAATTGTTGTTTTGGTGCTGAACCATTTATAAAATTCAAAAAAGAAGTTTAAATAACAAAAAAATTAAAAATAAAAAAAAAAAAAAAAAAAAAAAAAAAAATGAAAGAATAAAAAAATTGAATGTTTTAAAACAAAACCATATTAAAAATATAAAAATTAATTTCTTTGTGTGACGAAGAATTATATAACTAGATTCATTCAATCCCAATCCTACAACGTTTAACATTTATTAGTAATAACATATGCATGGATTAACGATTTAACTAATTGTCATGACTCTCGATGATGATCAGGGTCAGCCAAGACGTATGCAAACTTAACTCAGATATATGTGGATGTGAGGGACGTGGCAGAGGCTCACATTTTAGTTTATGAAACACCCTCAACCACTGGGCAAAGATATCTGTGTGCAGAATGCAACCTCCATCGAGGAGACCTGGTCCACATGTTGGCCACACATTATCTATACTAAATTTTCACATAAACATATTTACTAGTAACAATCATTTTTATGTAAAAGTAGTTGCTATAAGCTGATGGACACCATTTTCCAATCTTTTCAATTAATATTAATCACTTTTAACATAAAAGTATTGTGGACAGACATGCTTGAAATAACATTAATACATTAAATTCATTAATGTATTAATATATTAATGTATTAATATATTAATACATTAAAATGTAATAAAATACACACACATTAATACATTAAAACATTATTAATACATTAGTAATGCATTACTACACATTTAGTAAATATACCATTAAACATAAATATAATTGTATTACATTAATATATTAATTGAACTATTAATATCGCACTCATTAATATATATTAATCTAATAGCCAATTTGATATTTTGAAAAATAAATCTATATAATATAATTGAATTTGGAGAAATAAAAATTATTTAAACATTATAAATTTATTTTGAAATTATAAATCTATTTTAATCTATTTATTTTTAAATCATTTTGACTACTTAATAAATTTAAAAGCATTTATTTTTAAATTATTTTGATCTCACTTAATAACCTAAAAAATAAATATATGATTATTTGATATGACATAAATCTAAAATAAAACTTTTAAAAAATAAAAAAAAAAAAAAAAAAAAAAAAAAAAAAAAAAAAATTTTATTAAAATAAATATAATAATGTTTGACATGAAATAAATCTAAAATAAAACTTTAACACGAGTTCAAAATATCATTTTAATTATTTAAATTTGTCGTCAAATTTTGATGCGATGGGAATTCGCCCCTCTGAGATAATGTATGGCTGCCATTGACTACCTAGTGTTAATTTGAAATAATTGCCTAATTATTGAGATTTATACCTAGTGTTAATTTGAAATAAGTACCCAATTGGAGATTTATATTTGGACCAGGGAGAAGTTATATTGATATGTCCAAAATATTTTGCCGACTACAAAATACCTAAAATTACAAAAGGTGGTGGCATTTTATGGCTCACCATGACAAAACGACTCAACTGAGAATTTAGTCTTTTAATAAGATTAAAATTGTGTTATTTTAAGAAAAAATAATTAAATCCCAAGCATTAGAAGTCCAAGTTAAACACCCCACTTACACTTCAGTAAACATACCATATACGTCATCGCACTGTTCCTCACACTATTAACCCGGCACAAGCTCATCCAAGCCAACGAACTTGCAATGTAAGCACTGGGCACATCCGCATATCATCATGCAAGCCAAAAAACTGAGTCTATCTTGTAAGAGAATTATAGCATCCGTCTACACATGTTTTTGATATAGTGTTCAAAATTTGGAAATGCAGAAAGATGTAACTGCCATGGAGAAACGACACATCGAGTAAAAAGCTTCATATCCCAAACAACTATTCCATCAACCAACTATTTCCTGTATCTCAATCCTCGTTGAGAATGGTTACAAAGGGGTATCCTCACATAACGATAATTGTAACGATATATACATTAATGCACTTGATATATTTCCCAAGAACAAAAAGATATATTGCAAATATTCTAAATGGCCAGTCATATATCTGTTGTGACTGAAGGTGCAGGATTAATATTTTTATATCTATTCATTAGTTTACAACACACTATATATGATATTTTTATTATTAATAATAAAAAGTTTCAGGATCATATCATTTTTTTTCTTAGGTTTAATCTACATTTCTATTTTGAATCTCTAAAGTCTTAATTACAAACACTACTGTTTTAGAATATCTAAAAATTTGAAATAATATAGGTACATACTTCTAAATGTAGAAGAGAATAGTTACGGTGTTTCCGTCGTTTTGGTTGAAATGTATGTTTTCACTAAACATGCGGTGTCTTTGTCTCCCTTGAAAGATATTGAATCATCAAAACCTTCAAAACATTTAAATGTGAATACGAATGTTACACCAACTATCCATCACATGACAAACCCTAATGAAATAGAGGTAATGATGTTTTAAAACCTAAAACCAATAATGAATAGAGAAAATGGTTTAAGTATGCATGTTTTCATTGTTGATTTCGTAGATTTGTGTAGCTTAATAAGGAGTGTAAAAGAGGGGTGTAACCCTTTGAATACTATAAGCCTATGAGTGGAAATATTGCAAGGTATAAGCCTTCTTGGGAATAATGGTGGAAGAAGTGACCTTGAACTTGTAGAGGTCTTTGTGCAATTTAGAGAGCTTTAAATGTTGTGAAAACCTACTTGTTTGAATGAAACTTATGGAGGCCATGTAAAATATTCATTGTGATAGGAGAAGAATTCCTCAGTAGTTTCCTAGGTAAGGTGAAGGCCAAGAAGGGTTGGTAAGAACCTTGGAAAGGACTTAGAAGAATCCCTCGATTGGCTATGTCTTGAATCATACCAATAGCTTAGAGAAAACCCATGTTTTAAGCCTAAAGGAATCGCCAAATCATTGAATTGGCATAGGATGAGATCCTAACCTTCATTGAGGGTGTACCCATTAGATCCCCTAGAGTAGGTTACATATCGCACTCTTATGGGGAACCCCTTAGTCAATGGGAGTAATTGATTTATTAGATAAAGGTCTCAAAGTGGATCCTAGACCATAGATTTTGGTCACAAGTTGGTCGAAGTGCGTGGTCATCGGAGTGTTGGTGCATGAGATTGACGAGAGACTTCGACGAGGAAAATTTTGAGTTATCGACCATTTTAGATCCGTTGGAGGGCTATCCCGCAAAATCCCGGTTGTTGGATCTAAGGTGGCCTACTCTCAGGGAGGGGGCAAGGGGCTAAAAACTTTAACTCTCTCTTAGTTGTGAATCTCAAGTGAAGCTCTGATCGTTAAATGAAGTGAATAGGGATCAATAGATCCATCAGAGTTTCTCGATGGAGAGGACCCTGGTAAAATATCTGGCCCATTGATCAATGAGAGTACGAGAGTAAACCTCAATCACAGTTTTTTGTGGGTCTCGTAATAAGCCAAGCTTGGGAAGAGTGTGGGCTCGACAATAACCTTTAAGCAAGTGTAGACTCGAAAGTAATCAAAATCATTGATATTCAACCCCAAGGACCATATGATCCTTCGAAGTATGCATGGTTGGAGTATGTCTATTAGAATGGAACATGAGTCGGTGGGGGAAGTACTCTGATAGGAGGAACGCCAAGAACGAGTAAGGTATGTTGATTGCGGGAAAGGCGAGATGAAATGATGGTTTTAGTTTTTTCGTGGGCCCCACCTAATTACTTGCAAGAGAATAGAGAGGTAGGTGTTAACCACTGAGCAAGTTAGAGGAACCGACGTGATCAAGGTTGTTGGCTCCAAAGGCATCAGGTCATTGGATCTATGGAGACGACCCATTAGATCAGACCCCACCAGAGTGGTTGTCAAGTGGAGGAACTAGGTACTCCGACTAGTACTAATCTAGAACGTTATAGATCATTGATCGAATAGCAAGAGTTGGTGCAGGTTGTCCATTTGGGGGCCCTATAAGCCATAGGTCGATGGGCTTTCAAAGTGGAAGGTGTGTCACCCATGCCACCAAACGGACATAGTGACATGGAGCTGCAGGCTGCATGATGAAGGAGGTGGTCTTTACAACAGTCCTGAAACTTTAGAAGCTATAACTTTTGATCTAGAGCCTGATTTTGATCATGGTAATAGTCGTTGGAAAAGATATTGACAGAAGAAGAAGATGATGCCCTTGAGAAGAAGCTTCACAAAGGTTAAGGAGAAGCTAAATTTTAATACCCCATCCCTAAAGGTAGTTAGTGTGTTGGTGTCTTACAAAACCTTTTTTCTATTAAAATATGGACAAAATGTACATAAATGTCATCATGTCTAATATTCAATCTAAATATCCATTTAGTTATCTATCATGTATAGCATTCAACCTAGATATCTATTAGAGGTGCAAAAGTTTTTCTATCGAAAGGAAAATCAAGACAAATGTAGAAAAAATACATGTAATAGTGTTTATATACAAATAACTAACTAGCTACTAACAAGCTTGAAACAACCCATAATAAAAAAAAAAGCTATATAAAACCAAAAAGACTATTAAACCAAATAGTCAAAGGTCAATGAATTTAAAAATATATTTTAAATATATACAAATATATAAATTAAGTACTGGTTCCATAAAATTTATAATATTAGTAGTTAAAATTTAAAAGTCATTCTCCCATTACATATGAATATTAAAAGAATCAATCAATGGAAATTAGAATTTTACATAAGTAATCAATTCTTAATTATTAATGACTGTTATCTTTTTTGAAGACGGGTCCAAGATGTAATACACTCTGATTGAAATATTTTCATGTATAGCTTCCATTTACTTAGAATAATCAACCTTTAGTTAGTGGTGGTTTAGTCTCTAAATAGAGGGTAGGGGATTGGTTTAAACCATCATGTGTCGATTCCTTTTCATAGTCCTGAGAGTCTTATGACTTGGAGTATTGGATGTTGCCCCGGCACAACACATTATTCTTGATCTATTCTCATTTCGGAACATAAGTAATCTATTCTCATTTCGCAAACTTTCTTTGTGTTTACAATACAAATCAATAGTAATAAGTTATTTATGATTATTAAGTTGAAAATGGAGAGTGGTATTTAAAAATATTTCTAATGTAAGCTTTTCAAATTTTATATTATATGCACACTCTTATATCAATTTTATATATAGAGATAAAATAATTAAATATAAAAAAATCTAATTAATTAGGGAGATGTATATTTTTCTTAATTACTAATAAGTGAGATGTGTATTATCTGACTTCCAAAATTAACAAGATGCCCAACACAGATTGATTTCAATTTTGGTGTCATTTAATTTTAAAATTTCAAATTCAAAGAACCCTAAATTGTTTATGTTTTGGAAGAGTTTAACGGCTCTACTCTAATTGTTATGATTTTGTTTTTTCTTGTTTATAGGGTAATATAAATCTACGAAATCTTCACTTTATATTATTTAAATTTCATATTTTTAAATGAAATGGGATTTAGCCTGTTGAAAAACTCTAAACAATCATTCAAATCTATAAATTTAACAATATCGCATTATACAGATTTAAATCCACTCAAATCTACAAATCTAACAATATTCAATTTAGAATCAATATCCAAAAACAAAACATAACATTTAAACTAATACACAAATTACTTTCATTACTATAATAAATATTTTTTCCACCTAAACTCCACTTCAATGCACTCCAACACACCACACCATAGTTTTTTCCACTTTTCAAGGTATCTCCACATTATTTGTGATATAGCGAAAAAATCGGTTGTCTTATGGCGAAAAGATCGCTTCAATCGTGCAATTTGATTATATTGGTAGGTTGACATTTCATTCCCTGTGCTAAGCGCCGATGAGTGACAAAATGAGAAGCAAGGAAGATAATAAAGAGAAGACAAAATTGGGAAAACAGAAAATGAGTAGAGCGCCATAGCTTTGAGTATTGAGTATATATGTATGTATACATTTTAGCCAATAGGCTCTAGAAACAAACACCCACAAGAAACCTAACTAACCCATAGCTAGCTATGACAGCTAAGCAAAGGTACCCTGAGGGCTTATATAATTAAACCTCTTAAACTCAAGAGTTACAAAACACCAATCAGCTGATAATGTGCCTAAGTCCTGTAATTGGAAATAAAAAATGGATTTTCCAAAAAACAATTAAGAAATGATAATGCTTGTTGGTCTATGTCTCAACTAGGCTTACAGTACATAACAACAAAACTAGACTTCAAATTTTCACTTGAGCTGAGTTTCTTCTTTCTCTTCTTCCAAAACCTGTATTGTTCAAATCTGGTCATTTTCACTTTGGTACTGATAAATCGGGGTTCGTGGTTGGTTTTTTTATTTGTCGTCACATAACTTTATATTCATAATTTGATCAGTCACATATGCCTGCTTCTTTCATCTTTTTTCAAGAATAAATTTTTTCTTTGAGAGTGGGATGATGCCACCACTGTAAACTATCATCAATGCCCTTCATATCTTGGGCTACATAGTCAACAAACTATTTCCACATTAACTCAAAATAAAATATTATTTCTTCAAAGCTCCATTGTATGAAAATGGTTTCAAAGTGGTCTTCATTGGGAGATTCTATCTATTCTTCATCTTCTTCTTTTGGTTGCTTACCTACATCCTCAAACAACTTGTCAATCTGATAAAAATTGGCAACATCAACCATTATTCTCTTTCTCGCGATTTCCAAAGGAAAGTTACTAACATCATCATCATAGATTGACTATTCAATCCATTTCAAATCTGCACCAACAATATCTTCTTCTTCAACCCGCTTCACAGCAGTCACCAAATCATCCACTTATTTCTGAATGCCAAGTAGGCTTCCTCCAAACATCAATCCATCAATTTTCTTCTTCTCTTCCACTATTGGAAGGTAACCTCATCATAAGCATTGTTACTATCATCATCAAATTTAATTTCACAATTTCTTACCTCTGTTTCAGAGAGGCCAATTTCTACACAATGTTCATCAATCATCATTGATGGATCCTCTCCTGTTGTCATCAAATGTCACCATCCTCGACCATTTAATCGATAGAGTTGATAAATTGAGTAGCTTCACCATCGGGCTTTCTATGTAATTTTCTATGCTCGCTTTAGCGCCATAGATGTAACCTTCATCTCTCTCACTGGTAGCTTTGGTGCAATGATTAATGATGTCTCTTCATTCACACACACACACATATAGCTCTTCTTCAAACACAAATGTTTCTTCCAGAGTGGCAACATTCAACAAATTGTTTCTCCCTCTTCCAATGGACTTTGATTCTGGAATACTCCAAATTTCTTTCAAAGATGCTACATGCTACAACCTTGTGCAACAAACCGTCATCCGAACAAACAAGTATTCATTCTAACATACCAAAATTCAAAATTATTACCATTATATTAAGGCGTTAATGGTAGGTTCATGCTCATGATATCGATGAAATGAAGTAGAGTAAGAAAACAAAATGCATAAAATACCAGTAACGTAAGGTGGGGGTTTCATTGTCTCATGGCTTTTCAAGTTGCTCCATAATTAAGAGTATTGTTAGCACATAATTTTCTATTTAATTATTTGTTTTTGTATGTGAATATACTTGGTACATATATACCGCTACTTCATGCATGGAAGTACAATTTCTGAAGGATTTGACAAATGTAGATGATGGCTGGAAGTATGAGCATTTGAGAGAATTGGAAGGAGCAAAAGAGAGGCTTAATCTTGTCAAAGTTGATATTCTTGATTACTAGAGCTTACAAACAGCTATCCGAGGCTGCCATGGTGTCTTTCACATGTCTGTCGTTCTCAACGATGACCCTGTAATTACTTCATCCCTTCTTTCCTGGAATTTCTGTGTCATAATTCCAATTCCATTCAAATAGTCTCGAGCCAAAAACTCCGCCAGACTTGCCAAATTTGTTTTATAATTAATGAGTGCGGAGAAAGTGATAGAGCCAAAGGATGTATGGGAACCAGTTGTTCCTATAATGCAGTTCTATCGGCAAGGGTTTACATGGATCTCCACAGAACCACTTGCCATAGTCACTATTAATCTGGAGTGATTTAGACTACAAATAGGGTATACAAACTAAAGGTATCATTAACAAAGAGTATTTATAAGGCAAATATTATAGGTAGAGGTTGAATCGGCTTATACAAATCATGGATTAATAACTGGTTGGCCTGACTCCCGCATTACAGAATTGGTATTGCTATGCAAAACCTTGGCAGAGAAATCGGCATGGGATATTGCCGAGAGAAGGAATTTAGAGCTCGTGGTGATCAATCCAGGCCTGGTTTTAGGTCCATTGTTGCAGTCAGCCATGAACCCCAGTACTGCTCATATTATGAAATACTCGACGAGTGTGTGTAATGTTTCAGTATGTACTATAATCAAATTAATTAGGCCTGGTTTTAGGTCCCTTGTTGCACTGCGCCATGAACCCCAGCACTGCTCATATTATGAAATATTTGAGAGTGTAATGCTCTCAAAGATAAAATTATAATCAAATTAATTAGAGCTGTAGTCTAAACTTTTTATGTTTTTAATTTTAGTATCTTAAATTTCATTTTTTTAATGCATAATTCTTTCTAGACTTTTTTCACAAGATTTTACTCTAAACAAAGTGTCTCACCAAATTAAAAATGTCTTAGAAGGGGTAAAACCGTTTAAAGTTTAGACTACTTCACCCAAATATATTACAAGTTAAATGTTTTTTATTTAGATTTTTTTAGTCTAAATGTGACATATTTTTAGTGGATATTTTCTGAAATCTTATGAATTGTTGTATTTGTAGATTTAAGTGGTTAAATTTATATAATCCTAGATTTTTAGGGCTTTTTCAGCACATTAAATCCATTTTTGAGGAGAATGAATTTAAAGAATAAAATAGGGACTTTGTAGAACTACTCCTTAAATTTTTTAAAGTTTAGAGGAAGTCATTTTTAGATCACTCTTACTGGAAATCCAACCAAAAAATTGTTGGAACTCGTGATTTGAATAATTGAGTTTGAATTATGGTTGTTTTGGTGGTCAATCCATTTATGCATTCAAAAATAAAAAAAAAAAAAAAAAAAAAAAAAAAAAAAAAAAAAAAAAAAAAAATCATTGAAAAAATAAAAAAAATTGAATGTTTAAACAAAACCATATTAAAAATATAAAAAAATTACAATTCTCTTTCTCTGACGAAGAATTATATAACTACACCCGGATGGTGTAAGCCGCTGCCCACCACCTCGCCAGCAGAGGGCGGTGGGAGGCAAGATGTGCTCGCTCGTGCTCACAAGTCGCTCCCCGAAAATGTTTAAGGGATGGGAGGGGCATACTCACCCCAATGTAATAACAATGAAATTCTCTATGTTATCGCCGGGTCATGAAGCCTCGGGTTCTAGCCTCATTGAAGCCATGGTCTCTCGACTGCCCTCACCCTTCACCTCACCTCAGAGGACCTTCTGTACCAACCCACGCCATGTCAGCGACAGAGAATGCAAAGCGCCTACCGCCAGTTCTCCTGGCACCCCGGCCTGTGACTTCCTCCTCGGCCTGTTCATCCACCCGTGCCTCTGAGGTCACATCATTGATGTTTTCACTTGCGGTCTCCTCCCAAAGACTCCTTTCCTCCCAGATGGCTGCTCGCTCATGGCTCCACGCAAAGACAACAAACACACTCCCTCGCTCTAACGCTCCGCATGAAAATATGTCACTTTACATGACTTGTCTTTGAGTCTCAGACGAAAATCCACTTCTTTGAGCTCCGAGACGGAGTAAACGACCTCCAATTTCGGGTTCAACAAATGGAGGGGAGGTTGTCCGTCCTGCTTCAGCTCCTCGCCAATCCCCCTGAAGCCTCTCCTGAGGTTTCCAGTGATGCTTCTCTTAGCGACCACGCGGGCAGCCATCAGCACGATGATACAGAGGGGAGCCTGCAGTCTGAGGAAAAGACAAACACACCTACGCCTAGGACAGACTCCGTGAGCATGCCGACCCTAGCAGGCAACGAACGTGGTGAAGCAGATCTAGATCCGGCAGCAGCAGTGGACGAGAAATGCCCCATACTCCAGCAGCCTTCCTCGGCGGCAAGTGTAAAGCTGGAAGCTAACAAGGACAAGGCCGACGACGCCACGGACATGCAATGGACGCTCAGCGGCGGGACACCTGTCATTGAGGAACCGTGGTCAGGCCTCCTGCCAGAGTATGTGCCAGATTACACACAGCTTGTTCCTTAATTTAGCTCTAGTGTCTCTCATGGTAGTTAATTTGTCTAGGTTTCTTTAGGAATGTTAGTAATTTTTGCAACTAGCTTAATATGGTTGGATGAACTGGTTTCTCCTTATGGAGCAGTTCAGTAATTACAACCGCTTGACTCAGCTATGTACTCTTGATCTTGGACCTCAGAAGGTTTTTTATATATAATAAAAAAAAAAAAACTTACTTACAAAAAAAAAAAAGAATTATATAACTAGATTCATTCAATCCCAATCCTACAACGTTTAACGTTTATTAGTAATAACATATGCATGGATTAACGATTTAATTAATACTTATGAATCTCGATGATGATCAGGGTCAGCCAAGACGTATGTGAACTCAACACAAGTATACGTGGACGTGACAGATGTGGCAGAGGCTCACATTTTAGTTTATGAAACACCCTCACCCAGTGGGCAAAGATATCTGTGCGCAGAATGCAGCCGCCATCGAGGAGACCTGGTCCACATGTTGGCCACACAGTATCCATACTAAATTTCCACATAAACATATTTATTAGTAACAACTAATTTTATGTAAAAAGTGGTTGATATAAGTTGATGGCCGCCATTTTCCACCTTTTTCAATTAATATCAATCACTTTTTACATAAAAGTGGTTGTTACTAGTTGACAACAGACATGCCTGAAATAACATTAATACATTAAATTCATTAATGTATTATTATATTAATGTATTAATACATTAATACATTAAATGTATTAAATACATACATTAATACATTAAAACATTATTAATACATTAGTAATGTATTATTAATACATTTAGTAAAGAATTATATTATTAATGTATTAATACATTAATAAAACATTATTAATACATTAATGTATTAATATCAATCATTTTTTACATAAAAGTAGTTGTTACTAGTTGACGACCGACATGCCTGATATAACATTAATACATTAATACATTAATATATTAAATACATTAAATACATTAATGTATTAATATATTAATGTATTAATACATTAAATGTATTAAATACATTAATGCATTAATACATTAAAGCATTATTAATACATTTAGTAAAGCATTATATTATTAATGTATTAATACATTAATAAAACATTATTAATACATTAATGTATTAATACATAAATATATTAAATACATTAAATATATTAATGCGTTAAATATTTTATAAATAAAAACATAAATATTGATATTAAAACATTATTATTACAGAATTAATACATTAAAAAGGTATCAATACATTATTAAAATATTAATATATTAATAATACATTATAATAATATATTAACTCATTATTATAAATGTATTAATAAAACATTAACAAATACATTACCTAGTAAATTACAATAGTATATTAATTTTAATAATGTATTATTAATATCTTACCTTATTAATGTATTAATAAGGTAATTAATGTTAAAGTAATACATTACTAGCAACAATCATTTTTATGTAAAAAGTGGTTGATATACTCCCTATATCAACCACTTTTTAAAACTTTAAAAGATGATTGTTGGATTCATAAAGCCTACATAACAGACAGTACATGCTTTACAACTTTATAGAGAAAGTACATGCTTTACAACCTTATATAAAATAGATGCATAATTAGTTTTAATTTAGTATTAATAAATTTGAAAAAATAAATCTATATCATATAATAGAAGTGGGGAAATAAAAATGATTTAGGCATTAAAAATTTATTTTGGAATTATAAATCTATCTTTATTTATTTTTTAAATTATTTTGACTACTTAATAAATTTAAAAATATGTTAATACATGACACTATTAATTGAACCAATTTCACTATTAATATATTAATTGAGCCAATTGAGCTATTAATATATTAATTGAACTATTAATACATTACACTTTTAATATATATTAATCAATAGAACCAATTTTAAATTTGAAAAAATAAATCTATATAATATAATAGAAGTGGGGAAAATAAATGTATAGACATTATAAACTTGGAATTATAAATATATCTTAATTTATTTATTTTTTAAATTATTTTGGCTATTTAATAAATTTAAAAATATATTAATNAATGTATTAATAAGGTAATTAATGTTAAAGTAATACATTACTAGCAACAATCATTTTTATGTAAAAAGTGGTTGATATACTCCCTATATCAACCACTTTTTAAAACTTTAAAAGATGATTGTTGGATTCATAAAGCCTACATACCAGACAGTACATGCTTTACAACTTTATAGAGAAAGTACATGCTTTACAACCTTATATAAAATAGATGCATAATTAGTTTTAATTTAGTATTAATAAATTTGAAAAAATAAATCTATATCATAT
>SNQJ01S0210106.1:0-16023 GCA_010110895.2 Picea sitchensis
TGTTTGAAATTAATTAAGCAATTATAGTGACCAACATTTGTCAGGTCAGATTCATCTTGGCAAGCTCTTTAAGAGAAGAACATTCATGTGGGATATTTTTAAGTGATCTTGCATTATTAATGCAATAAAGGAATATCGTTTGCTGGGTTTTTTCTCCTTGTACAAGGTTTCCCCAGGGTATATGTGTTGTTGATGTGCATGCTTACCTATCTACATAGTTATTGCTATTCGGTTATGATTTGGTATTGTTGAAGTATATTACGCTGGAATCAAAGTGTTGAAGAAAATAAAAGAATTAATCCGCATAAGAAATCAAGCTCATAATTTAACAATATCCATGGTGCGATAACCCCATCAAAAAATAAATATCCTCGATATCTAGAGAGAGTATGTGGTCTCCCACATGAAAAACATGTTGATCCACATCCCACATGTGGACTAAGTACTCAATCAACCTCAGTTGGGGCCTCGTGCCATGGATATTGAAGAACTTCAGGAGTTTGCATTGCCGGAGGGAATTAACTATGCCTGGGTCATTCTCGGCGACGAAATCATCGTCCTCGTGTTCTCTTTCCCTCCACTCCAACATTCTGATAGTTTAAAACCTACATAAGAGCCATAGGGAGAATTCAACACCTTGTTTCTACTTCCTTGGAAATTTTTATTGGTTAAACGCATCTAAACAAATTTTTATTTTCAATCGCCTCAGGTGAAGCTTTATGCACAGTGTGGAACTTCTGTAGGTGAATCATGGGCCACCTGCGGAAACCATAGGTTTCCGCGGGGCTCGATATACGCCACCTGCGGCGGCCCCTCTGCGCACCTACCGGCCTAAAATCCAACTCAACAACTATTTTTTAACCTGTGAAAAATAAAATTGATCCATGGAAAAGAAAGAGGACGAGAAGATTACCTCTTTAGCGGAAGCCATTCGTTGATTGGTTGCTCGTGCCTCCCTCAATTGACCAAGGAAGTTTTAGGTAAAAAAGGGTTTTTTGGACAAGTTTTGGGTAAAATGACAATGAAATGATCAAAAAGAGTTTTCACCTATATTTATTTAATTTTTACTTTTTCATTGATATTTTATATTATTTTATTTATTTTATCTAAAACCTAATGTTCTTATGGTATTGTGAGTGTTATAATTTTTTCGCAGAGGAATGATCTTGGAGCCTGAACGATGAAATATGGATACTTTTCTAAATTTGCTTTTACATTTGTCACATGTACAAATACTTTTTAGGTTTTTCAGGAAAAACCTCGAGCTCAGTATTTGTTTGTTCTCGCACTCGTAAATCAATGAAAATGCAACCAAGTATACTTTTGTCATCTTTTTATACTCGTCATGGTAACACGAAAAGCGAATATCATGGAGTATCCTTTAAGCCCTTTTCACGCTCCGTAAAAATGAAAAGATTGTTGAGCGACCTTGTTCTTTTCACACTCATAAAATTATTTGAAGAAAACGTTTGATGGGCAATAGTTTATCACTTTTTCAGTCTCATTAAACTAATTTATGAAAAAGAAACTGAGAGAGTTCTCTTTAAGTGTTTTTCAGACTCTCTAAATATGAAAACCCTTGAGTTTTCTCTCTTTGGACTCATTAAATAAGCATCAAAAGACCCATATGGGACCGAACCACTCCTTCTTAGGGTTTGATAAACATACTCTGAGGGAATCATCTGAAGGATGAGATTACATCAACAAGCATATGTTATCCTCCTCAAGCTTGTGTAAAAATAAAGAGGTACTCGCCAGAAATGGTGGGGGGAAATTTGGGAAAGAAATGTGTGTCTGTATTTGTGTTAGTGGCAGTAATAGTCTCTCTTGAACATGACACCCCCTTTGTCATCGAACCTGGGTTGGAAAAACCATTTGTCTTTTGTTTGACCTTCTGCAAGTTCATATCTTGGGTCATCTTTGAGTGAATGTTGCCAAGACCATTGTCATGTCATTCATATGTTTAAGAGAATTCCAACCTTGCAAAATCCCTCTATCGAGTCGCCCATTTGCAGTTATCAATTCCTACCATGTTGGCCTTCCCTGTGTTAGTTTCAAATCATTTTTGTACTTTGATCTACCCTAAATACGTTGCTTATTTCATGTCATTGATGGGGGATACATCAAGGCCTTCATGTGACAAGTATTTTCTCGTCGACTTCAACTCATCATCTGGGAACAAGACTTAGAAATCATTTTGTACTTTAGAGCCTACATGCCTCAATGACAAATTTCTTCGCTTTCGACAGTGGATTCACATCATTGTTCCCTGATCAAGAGATTTCATCGAGTGTTATACTTCATCTCATTTATTCACATTCGATGGATTGTACTGAGGTACCTTCGAAGTCAGTGACATCAATAGTGATTTTCCCTCACACTTGTTAATGATTTTCATCTATGACCGGTAATCAAGTGGTTTCTACCATGTTCAACTTCAACACCTATAATCGCATGGCTAGATTCCTACTTATGGATGACGGGATTGAAGACCCTGGACCTCATCATTTTGGTCTAGGTTGCAATAGAGTATTTATGATTTGTATTGATATGTAGATCCACTTTGTATGTTTCATGGCTATGTCCGGTTTTAAGCTTTCTAGAGCATAGATGCACAGTGTATTCCTGGTGGCTATGTAGAATCTTGATGACATGGATCCACGGTGTATGCTTGGTGGCCATGACTAAAATTCATGATCTAAGTCACTTGTATTATGAGCATGGGAATGTCTAATTCAGAAATGGTATAGTATTGCGCAGCTTCTTGGTTGTTTGCAAGTTCCCAATTGGTGTGATCCTTGTTCCCAACACACACACTCATTTTACAAAGTATTTTGGTTGTCACAAGTTCCAGCCTCATACTTTGAGGGGCATTTTGTTACACATTATTTTGGTCACCTTGGTGATGTTTCTACAAGCATGTTTTCAGGCTCCCAAAAGGAACTTTCTTCATGAAAGAAGTGACATGTTTCCTCTTCTACAAAGCTTGTTTTTAGAAGGCCTCTGCAGGCCAGCCTTGGGTACAGTGCGAAAATGCCGGATTTCTGCAGGTTGTCCTAAACTTGACTTGCGGAGTTTCCGCAGGCTACTCTATAGACAGAGTGTGACAAAGTTTGAAAACTAAGAAAATGATGAAGTTCATGAAGGTTCTAGAAGGGAATCTTCTAGAATATGAGGTGGCATCCGTATGTTTGGGATCCTACTGGCTTGTCTGATTTGGTGGGATCATCCTAATATCTTTAACCATCTCTCCTTCTCCTATATAATGATGGATTTCTCATGGAAAAGGTTAAGAAAAAGAAAGCAAGATCATGTAAGGAATTTATGAAGGAATAGGTTGAATATTGTATGAGGAATTCTATTTCAATTGATGCTTGAGGTCTCCATTTGTCCATCAAGCTATTGTGGGTCATCTTCATGCAAGTTTGAAGCAAGTGTGTGAGTTGGAGCAAAGGGACACTAAAAGGGAACCTTGCAACATCAAGGCGGTTTGGTTGTATCTTCCACTTTTACTTAATATAATGTGGTGGCATGTTTCTTTCCCATAAAATCATTCTCATTTTATTACATGACTCCTTGATCACATGTTTAAGTTTTCATTGAATATACTATCGTTGCTTTCACTTTAGTTGGTTTGTGTCATTGCAGATATAATTACACAAGAGCACTGGAGTGAAGCATGAAAAACAAAGATATAAGGAAGCGATATTCAAAGGTATGTCACCCATCTCTTATTTGATAGTAAATTCGATGATTAAGATTAGGTAAAGAGCCATGTCCTGTCTCATTTTGTTCTAGATCTAGGTGGATATAGGGATATTAGTTTATGTCTGCATTCACCGATCTATCCAATAATAGTCCCCACTTCCCTTTTTGGGACCTTGTTTTGTTTGTTTCCCTGGGGGTATAGTCAACAACATACCTCTACTGGGAGGAGGTTGAACTTCTTTCTTGACTAATGAGACCTGGCCTTCTTTACATCCCTTCATTTGAAATTCTATCATTTTGGCTTCTTCAAAATTCTCGGCTAGGATTTCTTTGGCAGCCCTCTTAACAGACATCGAAATAGAAGCTGGGAGAGCATTTGCATATACTTCGATTTGAAACTCCTGAGTGGGTTTAGCTTCGGGTTGGAATTTTTTCAAGATAGTGGTGAATCTTTGATTGAATTCTTTGACCTTCTCCTTTGAACTCATGGTGGCAGCGAACAACTCAACCATCAAAGCTCTTGTAGTGGTTTCTTCTACAAATTTATCTAGAACAACCTTTTGAAACTTCGTCCAACTAGTTATGGATCCTACAGGTAAGTTAAAATACCACGTGGAGGATGCGTTCTCAAAAGTATAGGGGAAAATATTGCATACTACGTCATCATGTTGTACATTCATCAGAATGATAGCTAGTATGAATTTTTTGATATGGTCTTCAGGCAATCCTGAGGTTTCAGGGTCAAATTTAAGGAGTAACTTCTCTAGATGTCAGGGAAGGTTATGCACTCGTCTAGGGATGGAAAAAGACTATATTTCCAACCAAGGTTGATTATTCTGAGGTGGGTTTCCCCTTTATTCATTATGGTCATTTTTATCTTCCATATATTCATATCCCAAAACGGAGTGTTCTGAGTTAAACCCTTCCTCTTCCAAAAAATCGTCAAGCTCGGAGAAGTTGTTGGCTAGCGTTTCAGGGATTATATTAAGAGGATGTTAGATTTCAGTGAGGGAGAAATCTATCAGGTATTCTACTATGTCAACAAAAACCTGGTTGGGGGACTCAACCACTGGTCTGCTTATTTTTTTTGTTCGACGAAGTAACAGAGCTAAGGGAAATGCATCGATCTGTCGGACGTAAGCTCTTGTGATTCTTCTGAATTGGTTTAATTCTTCGTGAGGAAGAGCATACGATATATCATGGAAAATATGTTCTTCCTCGTGTTGGGGTGAGTTACTCGTTTCAGGAGTACTCAGTGTGTGTGGGTTGTCTTGGGAATGACTAGCCATGCATGTGGGATGTTTTGAATCTACAAACTGTCTAAAGTTTTATGTTAAATATATTGTCAGCTATTCATTCTTCAAGCCCTCCTTATAGCACCAATTCTATTGAGGGGCCCTAAATCCCTTTAACTCAACAGCAGGAAACAAACCTGTCACCGAGGCCCAATTAGACTCTGTAGCGTTTAATACTGGAATGGTTCTCCAAATCTTGCGATCCGGCCAAATAATCGATGGGGTTTACGTTTTCTAGTAAAAGCTTCTCCTTCAGTTCAGACGTTCTCTTTTTATATTTTCTATTATAGGTGGGACCAATATAAGATAAGAGTCTCTATAAACCATCTAGGTAACAAGGTGGGAAAAATTAACTACTGGAGAAGGCTGAGCTTGGGATAACCCTTTCACTCTAGAATGCAAACAATGATTCTCTACCACAGGCCTAGTACTAATACATTAATCTGTTGGTGTTCCAATTATTGGTTGAGATACAATTTATCAAAAGAAAACATACATGCAATAAACGATGGCAAGAAAAATAGTTCTCTTAGCTCTAATCATCAATCACATACTAACACAACGATTTATTTTCATCATTAAAGACAAGAACTGTAAAACATTGAATCAGATAAATTATCGACATATTTAGAAGCTCTTACTCGTTACAGCATCCATTCATTAGATAGAATCAGAAATAATTCCTCTTCAGATCCATTCACACACGCTTTTTATGAAAAAACACCAACTTGTCTCTGGTCCTAAACAGGACTTCTCAATTAAGGTAGCTCTGAAATAGTTCTTTACAAATCCAAAAATGAGGGTCTTAGCAACAACCATCGACCTCTTGCTAATAGGTATATCCTCCTATTTATAACATACTATTAACTAAAAATAACTATTAAAGTGTAGCTAAGTAAAACAAAACCCGCCACATGGCGCTTTCTTCTATCAGTCTTCAGAGAGTCATCAAATGATCACACTTGAGTGGATGACTCTTCTCGTAATTCGACTACTTGACAAATATATCCTCGCATGTGTTAGCATACGGGAATATATGTTTTTCCATTGGGGCCGACAGGATCTCTCTTATCTCTACTGCCCATGCTCGATACTTGACTATTCTGGCACTTAATTGCTACAACATGGCTCAAGCTCTGATTGGGTGCTCCATGAACTGTTGATCCTGTCTTGGTGCCATGTCTGCCACCTTTTCTATTTTGACAGCCCATGATGAGTCTTGTTCGGCATGTTATTTGACTATGTCCCGCAAATTGACAAAGTCATTGGGTGTGCCAAATTTGGGGAAGTCTATGTCTCTCATTGCCCGATTTATCTCGGTCCAGCTTCTCTCACACTTGGCTCATTTCTCTTGGATTTCCTGATGAGGTTCCTGAGCCATTTTTACCCAATATTCGGTCGATTTCCTTATGCGGTCGATGTTGCTTTCCTTTAGCACCTAGATTCCATGCTCTTCGACATCTTGTCCCTGTTTCACTGTGTTGATATAGTCGATCCTTTCCATGGCATGGTGTGATTTCTCATACCACCTATCCATATCCTTGCATGTTTCCAGTCCCATGAGGGTCTCTTCTTGAAGCTTGACTATCCTTGCAGTGAATAGGTGTCATTCATCTGTAAATTTGTTGTAGGCCTCCTGGAATTCACTCCTTAGGAACACTTCGGCCTACGTGGTGTCCTGGTAATATTTCGCCAAGTGGCGCAGATGTTCCAATTCCTTCATAGTAGCTACCAGCTCCTCTTCATCCATTTTTTCTCTGTCCAGGGTGGCATCTTTGATTTCCATCCCTGCGTCGATAAGTTTGGATGTCTTGGCATCCTCTATGTTGATCAGTTTTTCCTCTGTGGTGATGAGGATGGAGCGATCCAGAGTAATCCTCCTCTTATTGGTGGCTTTATACATGATAGATTTCCTTTTCCGGTCATAGGATATAGCATGTATGTCAGCAACTTCATCCATGGGTTCGGGGATTTATTGATCTCCCTAGGTGAGCATATTTCCCAGGCTCCCGATGGTGTATATTTGTTCAAGATTGGGTTCTTGAACCTCCTCAATGTGTTCTGAAGGTCTGGCCTCTGTTTGTTTCTCATCGGGAGGTTGAGTATCGGTTGAAATTGAAGCATCGGGGGTAGGCTCAGTACCTACTTGATAATCGACCATTGAGATGTCGATTTCCTATTGGGGAGCTTCTTCTTTTTGTTCACCCGACCTTGCCTCATCCGTCGAACTGTCCTTTTGATTTTCTGGTACCTCAAGTAGTTTATTGTCTAAGAAACTTTTGGCCTCCTGGTCATTATGTGAAGGGCTCCGAATTTGAGCGTTGAGAGCTGGGGAAGATGCCTTTTCGGGCTCCTTTTCCTCTGTGATCTACACAGGAGTCACCAAGGATACCTCTAGAATTTCTCCATCATCATAGATATTTATCAACTCACGAAGGGATATTGGTGCACTTGTTCTCCCTAATGTTCCTACTATCTCCAGATGAGATGAAATATCCCCTGGTGATCTAGGCCATGGCGTTGTAATTTCAGGGTTCTCTAACTTGGCAATTTCATCAATTTCTATTAGCTCAGGGTCGCTTGGGCCTATTCATATTCCATCTGGGTTGTCGGCAGGGGCCCCTATCATTCCTATGAGGTCAGGGTCATCTTGCAGCTGATCAATTACTTGTTGCACCTATTCTATCATGATCAATCCCCTTTCCAGTGCATCCTATGTCATAGGGAAACCTTTATCCTGCACCAAGGCCGCCAGGGGAACCTCTATTTCTTCTGTCGCTCTAATTTATTCTTTGGCTCTAAGGGCCTCTTGAGCCTATTTTTCTATGTTATTCTCCTATTCATCCAGGATCATGGCCCTAAACTGGGTCATTTGGGGTTCAACCATCCTTTCTACCACCTCGTCCCAGTCCTGGGCATTTTTCATGAAGACTTCATCTTCAAATTTGTTGTGGGCATACGACCAACAGGACGACACTTGTGAACATGTTGAAAGACTAGGCCCTTTGGATCGTGCTTGCAGAATTGGCCTGTCTAGAACCTAAACTCGAGTTGGCTCAACCCTTCTTGTTTGGCTTGAGATGTGTCTTTAACCAAGTAGAAACCTACATGGAAACCATAGGGAATGAATGCCCGCTTCTTGTCCTTGACCAGGGTGGCGTTGTAGCCTTGCAATATTGTTTGATATCATATATCTCCCACTACAAGCCAGTTAGGGACATGCGTTGGTAGGAGATGCGGTGCTCCGGTGGTCCCAAACACCCGTGTGTATTAATCAGAATCGGGACTTTCATTAAGTTATTAGTTCTAAAACAAACCCTAACTTTTCGATGCTAGAAAAGCATCCAGGATCGACGATCGGTGATAAACCTATCAAGTGCTTTCTTCGGATTAGCTTCCTCAAAAAAGTCTCGATGTCGAAAACCCATCGGGGATCAGAGATCGGGAATATCCTTTAGCGTGGTCAGGATGTTTGTTGAGATCCCTTTAGGTTTTCCCTGATTTCGATAACCGCATCGGGCATCGGCTATCAGTGATATCTTTTCTCCCTTTCTTAACATTTATTCCCCTCTTATTTTACCGATGTCGAAGGGGAAGCATCTATCAGTGATATCCTTATGCAAGACTTCTCTCAAAACAAAAACTTCCTTTTGCCGACAACGATGAATATCGGCGCTCGGCGACTGAGGTTTCCTGAGTGGCTCTTTTCCTTCTTTGAATTCCTTCTGATGTTGAATCTAAGCGTGTTGGGTGAAGTGTTCCAGTTGTTTGATTCTTTATTCAGGTGTTAAGGCCTTTTAAGTCATGGGGTTTCATAAGTTCAAAAAAACATGAATAGCTAATGAGAGTCATGATAATAAGCAAAGACAAAACATTTCTCAAATGAAGTCGAATCAGACAATGCAAAGATCAAGTGGTACCCAAAAAGGTAGAAATTTGACAAAGTCTTTTAGGGTGTGTTGAGTGCTCAACAAATACAACTCCTTGAATTCTCCATATCCAACTAGAAGGAGGCTATGACCCCCTGATTTAGAGGCTAAGTTACCTAACATAACTATTTTTTATCAATCATACAAAGTTATTAAAGAATATTTTTAACCAAAATTTGATGAAGCTAAATGTCATATATTTATTTCTTTATTAAAATCTAAGATTTTGATTATTTTTAGGATAATTTTAGGAATGAAATGTTTAGAATATCATAAAAAAGTAATCATATTGTTAGAATCATTGTGGATTCTTTTCATAAAATTGGTAAGAAAAAACATTCTCAAGATTGTACTACAACTTGACATGTATTGTCACAATCATTTGTTAGCAAGATCACAAAAAAACATTGTTTTCTCAAACAAACATCTCATATCATTAAATTTCATGTCAAACCCCTTTGAAAGTATTATGTTAGACAAGATAGCCTCGACATAGAAAACCAAATAGAGTTGTGGGACTTCATTTGTAGGCTACCTCATTCTAACATGAAGTTAATTGGAATAGTTAAATGACTAGTACAATTTTTTTGGCATGGAAAAACTAGGGCTTGTTTCAACTAAAAGGATGTACTATAATTGAGAAGCGATTCTGGGGACCGTGAACCCGACATTAAAAATTGTATTGACATGACATGGAGAGATTTGTATGAGATATTTATGAATTAACATGATGCACTAAAATCGCGCCAAAGATATTTTGAGAAATGAAAAACTTGGTGTGTTTCAATAAACACATGTTTAGATACCACGTTGAATATAGTTATTGTTATTACACACACACACACACACACACACACACACACACACACACACACATTTCATGTTTTTCATAACACCCTTGTGCCATGAATTCTAAACTATATTACCACTGACATCATCTAGAAACTTTATTCATAGCATCATGTGTACAAGGTCATAGAGTTGTACATATTATCAAAAATATTTCTTAGATGGGACATGCCCCAAGTGTGGTAGAATGGAATTATTGAGCAAGTGCATGCATGCAAGCAATGAGTATGAATTGGGGAGGAATAAGGTTAACCTACAAATCTTCGAATATGTCATGTATGATACTAGGGGAGGGAATGAAAGAAAAAAGATACAATTGGTGACATCCTAGGTTAGTAATGTGCACTTAAATGATATATTTTATTTCATATTGCACTTCCAAATGTCACTCGGGGGGGAAGGGAGTATCATATTATTGTAAACATGAACTTATATATTTATTGTTTGTTGTCCTAGTAGGTCTGACTCTATGAAATAATCAAGGATCTATTTTAAAAGACCCAACAATATGTTCAACATGTCTATGTTGCTCGATGGTAGGAAAATCATTTTCGAATAAGAAGAGATACATTTCCCATTGGTACTATCTTATCAATGGTTTATTTTTCCAAGAATGACACTTTTTATCCATAAAATGAGATTCAAATCCAATATTATCACTCGGAGCATGTCAATCTAATGGTTCATATCACATACATGCATGGGCCAAGTAGAAACGAAGAAAAAATATTTATATTGAATGAGTATCACTTCTACATAAGTGATTATAGGTTCCATGACTTACATTATGTACAAAATTGCCTTCATTTGTTCTACAATCACTTGAAGGAGAATAATATACAAATAGATTGACATTGGATTTAGTTAGATCGTTGCATGGGCTAGTTGAAAAATGCTTGCTTATTTAAATGATTGTGTATGTTGCACACAAATATAAGGTGCCACATATTTGGAACTATTTTGATACTGGAAATGGGAAAGGGGTGTGAAATTGTAGTGAAACCTACATAGAGAACCTATCTAGAAACAATGAACAACAAACTTGAAAAATTGAGAGAATAATTGAAGAAAAAAATGAAAAAAATCATATTCCACACTAATCCACACTCAAAGAGTGAACAATTTACAATATATATAAACTACATGCTCAAACCAATGTGACATAGTAGTCTTCTATAGAGACGTGGACACACAATGACATAAACTAGAGTGAACTACCACCTAGTCCTAGTTAACTGACCATGCAGTCATCAATTAATTGGATAACACAAGTGGAGTGGAGAGAATATCATACATGCACATGTGTATCACTCTCATAACCTCATTCATGTGAATTTATCCCTCTTGGTGATGATCCCAAGGTGAGAATCTAACACTTGGTGATAATACCAATATTGTCGTGCAGGACTTGACTCCACTAGTCTAACTAACATACAACTAAGTAATGACTGAAGAGGAGGTGGTGCCCTCATCTAGTGGAGAATATCCTCATATAGGGGAAAATATATTATTACGAGGGTGCCCTCAACATAGACTAATAAAATTAGGAAGACAAATACCAGGTCGGTGTGTAATAACTCCAATACCCCCCTAAAGTACTACTAGGGAATACACAATTAATGGGTACCTTAAAGAAGCCATGTTAGGTTCCTATTTTAAAATGCATCTAATAAACATATAACACATAAAAATAGGAAAGAGGGAAAAACACATGGGAACAAACCCCCCTAAAAACACAATGCTGACAGGGACTACTTCTTTGTAGTTGAGTTCTTCATTCCAAGGAGACGTCACAAATGTACTAGTTTCTTCTCAGTGAATATTTTGTGGAAGATGTTTATTTTTGTACATATCTAATGAAGTAAATGCACTAGTGAGATGTTTTTATCTATCCATTTTCTTCATTTGGAAGGAATAAGATCAAAATCCCCTTCATTTATGGTAGTTTTCCAATATGGATTTCCTTCAACCTTTGCATAGGCCTGAGGATCGAATACCAAAACCATGTAGCAATGCGTGGGAATTTATATTTCTATGGTTGTGAGAGCATGTGGAGCCTCCTCAAATTAGTATCTCATCCTTATAGGATCGACAAGATCATCTGAAATATCATTGGTTGAAAATAGAATGGATTGTGCTCATTTGGGTCTTGGTTCTAGATCGACACATGCATGCTCATGTACTTCCAAATATGATTCATAAATCAGATATAAAATCATATTTGATTGGAAGGATGCATCATATTTTAAATCATCTTCATGAGGAATTTGATAATCTTGTTCTTCTAGTGGATTTTCTGCATGATTTGTCTTGGAATTATCTAGCATGCATTCTTCACACTCTTCCCTTATCTCGAATATGACCTCCAATTTGGTCCATACTTCATTTGGAGTTGAGAGTGGTTCAACATGCAATTTTGTTTCTAGAGAAACAGACAAGTAGATAAGTCTAAAATCCATATATTGTCTACTGATAAAATGAGATTTCTCATAAGAGGAACTGGGCTATGTTTATGTTTCCATAGTTATTCGATACAAGATTCTTCTTTTGAGAATATGTGGAATCTTTGGCTTCCAATCGAAGTAATTGTGTGGTGTAAGAAATGTTGATGGAATAAATTCCATTATTTGCAGTTGATTCAATATTATGTTCTTGCAAATGGTTGTTTTTGTTCATTCTTACTACCACTTGTGGGATCTGATACCATGTGAAATTGTAGTGAAACCTGCACAAAGAATCTAGCTAGAAACAATGAACAACAAACTTACAAAATTGAGAGAAGAAGAGGAGAATTGGAGAAAAGAATGAAAGAATTGTATTCCACACTAATCCACACTCAAAAAGTGAATAATTTGCAATAGATATAAGCTACATTCTCAAACTAATGTGTCATAGTATTCTTCTAGAGAGATGTTGACACACATTTGTAGAAACCATAGTGAACCGCCACCTAGTCCTAGTTAAATGGAAATGCAATCATCAGTTAACTAGATCACACAAGTGGAGTGGAGAGAATATCATGCATGCACCTGTGTATCACTCTCCTAGCCTCATGCATGTGAAGTGCACCATCCTTGTGATGATTCCAAGGTGAGTGCACCTTCCTGGTGATGATCCCAAGGTGAGCATGCAACACTTGGTGATAATACCAAGGTTGCAATGCAAGACTTGACTCCACTAGTATAAATGACACACAACTAAGTAATGATTGAAAAAGAGGTGGCACCCTCATCTAGGGGATAATTTATCAAACCAGGAGCACCCTCCACATAGAATAATAAACTTAGGAAGAGAAATACTAGGTGGGTGTTAATATATCTAATAAGGGGAGCATGATGAAGCTGGCACATGCATCAAATTGTGTTACACGAGAAAGAATTGAATTTTAAAACAAATTCCCTCATTTGAGACTCAAAATATATTCTTGAATGGTGTTCTTTAGTAATGGTAGAGGGAACAAGAGGTGAGAATAAAAATTAACAAAGAAAGAACATGTTCAAAGATATTTTTGGGAAGTGGTCAATGTAGTTTGATCACATATGTATGAATGAGAAAAAAAATCAATGCACTCATGGATTTCATTAAATTTGAACATATAACAATACTATAGTTGAAATATGGATGATAAAACTTTCTTTCTTCTATGACCTATGTAGTAGTAGTGAATGGAGCAACTATGAATCCATGGACTAGGTTGATAGATGGGATTGTGTATCACTCCCCATTGCCCATTGGTAAACATATAATTGTTGAATTATCCTAGTTGGAGGAGAATCATCAACTATTTTACCACATTATGATTATGTCTCAGATCTCATACAACTAGGTTTAGTGAATATTTTATTAATTGTGATTAACTAGCATGAATGTAGTACACTTTATTGATTTAGTGGAAAATCAACAACCCTTGTATGGTGTTAGAGACCAGAAAAATGAAATGAAGTAGTACACTCTACTATTGGTGTGGATCAAGCTAAAGGTAAATTAAATATGGTATGTTTTGTTTTGTTTTTTTAATTTAAAATGGCTTAATATTATTTCATTTCTTCTTCATTTGATGCACAATAACAGGTGACATTGTTATGTTGTGAAAGAATACTATAAAACTATTGACATCACCATTTCCATGTCTTTATTATTTATCCTTCACATTATTGATGAAAAAAAACAAATTTTCCATATTCAAGAATATCAAAATGTTGACACCATTGTTCCCACTCAACAACAAAGTGAAAAAATGGAATTTAAGCTAGCTTTATATCATCATGCCTTTACATCATATGCCTCTATGCTATATGGATTTCCATGACTATCAAGGGATTAAAGGGTGTAGATAAGATGAAAGTTTTAAAACCTTGGACAATCCTCCATGTATCATAGGATTGAAAAAGGAGGTGATGCGAATTTATGAAAGAGAACATGGGTATAAGTGATTATAGAGACAGGGTTCCTCTTCATTCCGGGTACATAGAGTACTTCTTCTAATTTAAATTTCATATTTGAGTCTAGTTGGAAAGTAGAAGTTCCAACTCCTCTCACATTATATGTGGCATCATCTCCAAGAACAACATGTAGATGTGTCTCTTTCTCAACGAAATGTGTTAGGTGATTTCTAAGACCAGTCATGTGCTTGGAGGCACCACTATCAATTAACCAAGTATTATCATTGGTAGGGACCATACCTGAGAGTGTTGAGATGTTGATGTCTTCATTTCTTTGAGTTTTCGTCTTCCTGGACTTGAGTTTTCTTGATTCATCAATCTTGCTTCCCATCATGATTTTGCTCATTTTGGATTCTTCACAAACCCTTGTCAACAAGGCTAGAAAACCTAATGGCAAGGCTAGGCTAGCACTTTTAGGTTTTGTTGGACTTATGACTGCCAACAATAAGCCTTGAGAATTATGATAGCCTTGGTAAGTTGAAGAGCTTCTTCAAAGAGTTCCAGAAACAAGGGGAGAAAACCCAGCCAAAATCATTTGCTATATTCTTCAAGAGAAAAGCCTTAACCACCAATAAACCTAGCACACAAGAGGGTGCTCAAACCCTAGAATACTAGCACCCAAGAGAGGTGCAAACTTTTCCCAAGAAGCTGTACTTGCTGAAATTTCCAAACTCATGTGAAAGATATGATTCCACAATGGGGAATATATATTTATTTATATTAGATTTTACCTATCAACAGAAGTGTCTATTGGAACAACATGGCCGACCTCACTAGCTCACAATATAATTAATATTAACCAGATTAATTATCTTTTACATTAAATATTAATAACATTAAGATCAGGCCGACCTATACCCTTTACATTACAATTAGGGTTACAGACAGGTCTGACTCTTGAACAATATAGCAAGGGATCTCATACACCCACTAGTGCTCAACCACTAGGGGCACATCCTATGGGGATGTCCATATCTCTAGCTCATTGCATTACATAGAAGAACCAATTCTTCACTAGTGCTCAACCACTAGGATCACGTTTACTTGTGCTCGTCCAGATGCACGTCCACTCAACATATATTCTTTCCCATTGCATTACACATGAGAGTCATCTGGAGTTTATCATCAACTCTTCTGATCAGAGGAGGCTAATACATCATCTTCATTTTTGTTCTCATGATGATGCACCCAACACTTTGGGATTTCACACGTTCACCTTGTGCTCAGCCACAGGCACGTCGAACTCTGCAGATCTCCTTTCCCACTGTGTTACACGGGAGAATCATTGGAGTTCTTTTCAACCCTCTCTAAGGAGGAGGCCATCTCTACGTTCCAGCTCTGTCTCATATAGGAACCACACACCCTTCTCAGGTGTAGTGTCCCCAAGGCCGAGCCCCGATGTAAACCATGCTCTGAAAGAGATTGTAAATATGTGTTATAGGCTGGTGAGCCAAGTTTTGTATAAGTTGTAGGCTTATGAGTTTTGTTAGGCCAGGGAGCCTAAGTGTTGAAGGCCAGGAGATTGTATGTATGCAGGTCAATTAATAAAATATAAATACCGCCAGTGCAGACCGACCACGATGAAAGAGTGATGGGGGACTGAGCGTCCACAGAGTGGGCAAGGGATTAAGGGCTGGAAAGTGGGAAAAGGGGCTGGGTGTTGAACCTAGGGGCTAAGCCTAGGGGGCTTAGGCCTAGAATAATATTTTAATATTATTTCCAAAAAGAGCCATGTGCATATTATTTTACCCTAAGTTCTTTGGAAGGACGAGTGACTTCCAAATGTGAAGGAACGAGCTT
>SNQJ01S0210110.1:0-14075 GCA_010110895.2 Picea sitchensis
ATGATAGTTATTGATATTAGTACATGAACGAGACTTGTATGTACTAGCTACACATGCATTTCTTGCACATGTACACTAGTATGTATGAGTTTCTTGGCTTAATTACTAATAATGTCGGTTATTTGTTAGGAATGTGTGAACCATGTTTCTTTTCCCATGTATCATAAAATACTTTAACTTCGGGATGAAGTTTCCTGAAGGGTCAGTGTATGTAACAACCCTAGCTAAATGATTGCTTAAAATTCACCAAGCATAATTAATTCAATAATTAAATGTCCTAATGTGTATTAGTTAAATAATGATTATTTATTAATAATATTAATTAATTAATTACCGATTGTTTAAAATATGTTGATTAATTAATTAATTGATTGATTAAAACATTTAATGGTTTGGGTAATGAATTAAAAGGTTAATAATTTTTATTTATTTATTATAAAACTTAACGTATGAAGGATAAGACATTAAATGGGTGGATAAGGTATTGAATGGAGGGATAAGGTATTAAATGGAGGGATAATTTGGGTGGCATTAAATGAAGGAGGAGGTGGTGAATGGGGAAAGGATATGAGGGGGCAGAGGCATTCAAAAAGGGGGACTTTTGGAAATTTGGGGAAGAGGAAGCATTATTTGGAGATTAGAGACTGTATTTCTTGGTGGGTATTTTCTGGTTTTGGAGTTTGGTTGGACTGTTATAGGGGTGCACCAGGTTGTTGGGATTTTTGGGCTCCGGGGCCAGGAATCCTCATGGAATCCTAGAGCTAGGGAGCCAGATAGGCTCTGTTCCTAGTTGACAGGGAGGAAAGATTTAGTTTTGGGCAGAGTTTGGTCAGAGCAGCTTGGTGGGAGTTTGGGTAGCAGATCAACGAGGACAGACAGAGTTGGGGAAACAACATCACTGAAAGGTATTTATGTTCATTATTATGGCATGTCATTATCGTTACGATGGTTCACTATTTTACTATGTTGTATATGTTTTTTTCTTTATATATCATTTATATCATGCTGCCCATTTTGAATTTTGCTGAGTCGTAAACTGTAAACTGTTATTTTGCTGAATAATTATAATAAAAATGTTATATTTAAATTTATAAATTTCTAAGATCTATTAGATAGGACCTTACACGAACATGGCTCATTTTGCATCATTTCATTTTTTCATTTTCAACTCCATGTTCATATTGAGAGGTTTTCAAGAGTTTCATAGTTTAAAATAAACCCTCTTGTGCCTTGAGAGTTTACGATTTACAATAGTGAATATTTGACTGCCAAGATCTTATTTCATTTACGAAAAACATTATTTAAATGAATCAGGGTATTGACAACTTTTCTGGACTGTGGATGGATAGTTTTAATCGATTTCATAGGTAGTGTATCTAATCGTAAGAGTTTTATGGAATTTCCTTTTTACACATATTGAATTCATGTGCAACTAGGAGACTGGGGTTTCATCTTATTGTCCTTGTAATTTTTTTCTGAACATATTAAAGATATTGATTTACACTCTTTGTTCAAATGTTATTCTGGCAGTTTTGGTTAATACATCTTTGTAGGGTGTTCCTTGGTGGACTTCTTTTTACCACATTTTATTTATATAGTTTTAATACTGTGGTTGTAAAGAGTGTTTCGAGTCTTAATGTTATTTGGTTCTGGTTATAATATGGTCTGAAGAGTATTTACTTGGACTTCGAGGCTTATCGAGCGAACCCAGAAAAATATCATCTTTGTTGTTTGAGTTTTCCTTAAAAGAATTTTAATATTTCATACGGTTATATATTTCATTTTAACTTATTTGGTTTCCAATCTATGTTTAAAAAATCCCAAATCATTTACTTTAGTCATCCTAAATCACAGTTAGGACTACTATTTGGGAATGTTGAATATGTGCGGTATTTCACACATAGTAGAATAGTGTTCTTAAATTTATTCTTTGTATGTGCACAATGAATTGAGTTTTTGATAAAGATTTTACTTCGGTATTTTAACTAATGATTTGACATGTTCATTGTTGTGAGGGGTACCCATTATTTTTCCAACAACCCTAAGAATTCACATTTTGTTCATTGGTGATGGAAGGAGACATGAGAAGCACCCTGAACTTCCATGGTAATATTATTTTTTCTTGTGTATGTATTTAAATTATTTTTGTCTTATTTGGACTCATAGAACTTCCTAACCTATTTAATTACCACTCAGAAGGTGTTGAGAAGGTTGGTACCATGGATTATGAGAATACCTTTACTTGGATAAGGTATTCGGGTTCCATCTCTAACTATGTTCAAAGCATGATTTCAAAACATGTGACCTCATTGTTTGTACAATATGTCGATCTAGTTGATCGATTAGACCTATATATATTATTATTTTTTCTTGTGTATGTATTTAAATTATTTTTGTTTTACTTGGACTCATACAACTTCCTAACCTATTTAATTACCACTCAGAAGGTGTTGAGAAGGTTGGTACCATGGATTCTGAGAATACCTTTACTTGGATAAGGTATTCGGGTTCCATCTCTAACTATGTTCAAAGCATGATTTCAAAACATGTGACCTCATTGTTTGTACAATATGTCGATCTAGTTGATTGATTAGACATATATATATATATATATATATATATATTCTTTTAAATTCCTTTGGATTCAAAACTATTGTCTACGTTTTTATGGTTCTATAACTTTGTTTGAAATCTGTTCCTTAGTACATATTCTTTATTTGGATACATTTCAAGTTTTAAAAGCTAGACTTACTATTGAATTTTAATTGATTATCATTGGTAATTCTCCTCTATTCGTATATATATCTAAAAAATATCTATTATTTTTGAAACTTTATGTATGAACCTATTGATGCATTTATTTTCTCGAAACAACACATAGATCTAATATTACTATGACTTATTTAATCTTTTAAATAATTCATAACCATTAATATTGAACATAGTAACACATAATAAGACACAGTAAATATTCCAATCGACATATTCATAATAAAGAAGTAAAACCTTGGACTTGGGGAAACCACATGTTGAAGACTATGTTCCTCCCAATCGTAGAATAGTGTCTATGTCAACCTTTTTCACCCCCAAGCTAAGTTCAGAATCCAAGTGGGTGCCTATGTGGCCTCTTATAGAATCTAAGTACCAACTTGTTGTGTGTAAAAATACAATTTCTCTATGTAAATTCAACAATCAGTGTGTATCCTTTTAGAAATATCAGTTCACATAATAGAATGGTGTCCCATTCCCTTGTCATGACTTTTTTTTTCCTATGACTTCTGACACTTATCTTGAGCCTCCTTCTCACTGACCACCTATCATATTTAGTTTTACACATGTTCATAGATTCTCCTAAAATTGTGGAAAATGTCTTTTTGTATTTGAGTTACTCCACATCTTGTCTCAGTATGTTGCCACTTGGCCAACCCCTTTGGGTTCCAAACTCTGTTATGGACCTAGCCTCCCTAACCCCTCATGTAGGTAGAATAATATAGTTCCATGTAATAAAGGAAAATATTAATAAGTCCTAGCAATAAGGAATAATAATCAAATGTAAGAAGACCTAATAGAAGCTTCCATTTCTATAAGGATATTCCTCTATATTGTTTTTTTGGATAGATAGATTTAGTATAAATAAGAGTAGAGGGTATGAGACATATTGTCTTGGATATTATTGTAATAGAGATATTCTCTGCTGGAGGTTCCCTCTCAAAGAGGCAAGTGAAAATTGATATCATTAATCAAGGTTCTCTTTCTACTGTTATTATGATATTATTCTATTATTGTTTTGGATATATCATTGTTGTTCTCCCATTTCTAACTAAAATAAAAAATTTCTGCATAATATTTTATATTTGGAATAATACAAGTGGTATGAGAGTAGTTTCTGTGGAAGAAAATTGTGGGTTAATTTTTTTCAAGGTAGAGATGTATTCTGGCTTCTTAAAGATACAAGTATATATTGTTACACACATAAAACCATGGTCAGGGAGTCATACATGCAGGAAATACAAGTGTCACTCAAGAACACATCTATTGGCCACCCTTGTAACCCCTGTTGGTACCCCTTCGTGTGGTAGCACATCATAAAGAACTCGTATATGGATAAACCAATCGGCTTCCTAACTCCTATAGATAAACTGATCGGTTTCCTGACTACTATAGTTCCACCGAGAACAAAACTTGGGAAGATACTCTCTATTACCTTGGTAGTCAGATAGTACAACTAAGGGCATAGTCTAGCCTCCTTAGTTGGCGCACTGAGATATTGGGCCAAATACTATTATTGGACCCTGCACGTATATAAAAGAACTATAGCACAGGGAAAACCCTTGTATATAGACACTCTACATACCCTAATCCTTCAGACGGAAAAAAATAGAACATACAATATCTCTTATTGCACAATTGTGCCTCCTACATTTGTGTTGTGAAATTACTAGACATTTCTTCCTGTTAAGAATTTGGGCATTTCAACACTACAATATTCTTCAAATTAGAGTATAACTCTGCAGGAGTAAAAAATTAGACAAAATTAAAAAAAAATGAGTACAGTGATTTGAACGAAACACTTCTTTGGGGCCTATCCCAATGGGTTCCTCTATTTTCCATGATTTCAGTGATACTTATCATTTTAAACACAATTTTTTTTTGTGGACCCAACCCTTCTCCGACACCCTTATTTGACCCCTATCCCATTGGATCCCCCTTTTCACCCTGATCGCAGTGGCACCTATCATTTGAAACCCTTCTTATTTGTATTCCTTCCCACCTCTATAGACACCTTTTATCTCCCCTATACCATTTTCCTACTCATTTTTCAAAATGGCTACCACACGAGCCCAAAAACTCAATACCTTGATTGTTGACAACCACCAAAATTAGGAAGACATCAAGAATATCAATGCCAACCTTAGCTCAATCAATTTGATTATTGATATCCTCAAGTAACAATGTTCCCAAATCAAATACCTTAAAGACCTCAAAGAACACTTCATGGGTCATTCCCATAACCCTTCCTCTTTTGAAAAATCATCTTATCAGGATGACCATGACTCTTCCCCTTACCAAGGTCCTCATACTACCCACTTTTCTTGAGATCTCTGCCCTCCCAGAATTAAGGTAAAATTTTTTGATGGATCCGGTCCCACAAGATGAGTCACCCAAATGGAACATTATTTCTCTTTGTATGAAATTATTGATGATTTAGCCAAGCTTCGTTATTGTGTCCTACATCTGTATCTGGAATGATGGTAATGGTGGAAATGGTGAAAAATGGCATGCCATGTGTATGTTTCTTGGACATAGTTTGTGGACAAACTTTATGACTGATTTGACTCTAACACCAACCATTTAGGTCGTTTGACCAAGTTAAAGTGGTCTGGGATAGAGAAAGACTTTATTTCCGCATTTGAACACTTGTATTTAAGAACAGAGGGCATGTCAAATGATTTCATTATGAAACTTTTTATCAGTGGCCTCAAATATGTAATTTGTGCCCATGTTTTAATGGCACTCCCCCAGACTTGGTTGGAAGCTACTCAACAAGTCAAAGAAGCACAACATATTTGATGTTGCTAGACCTGCAAACCTTCCTTTCCTCCTCTACCTAAACCCACCAATTATGCCCCTCCTGCAACTCCCATCAAGATCCATATATTAACTAGGGATGAAATGGATGAATGTCAACTCAAGGGTATTTTTTATAATTGTGATGAAAAATATTTTCCTAGGCACAAGTGTAAGGAAAAAAATGTTTTTAAGGTTGTGTCTGAGGATGTTTCTAAAGAATATATTTTTGTTTCTCCTTTGGAGGAACTACCACCAACATACAAGCTCACCCCACCCTATGATCCACTATACATTGACTCAATGATTTCACTTAATTCCCTCATTATTTTCTCTTCTCCCCAGACTCTGAGATTAATTGGTTACATCAAAAATAGGAAATTCATCATCCTTGTGGATGGTGGTAGCACCCATAACTTTATTCATCGCCACATTTCCCAAGAAGTCAATTGTTACATCCATGCCATCAATAATTTTCAAATTATGATTTCCAATGGTGGTTCCATGAAATGTGGAAGAGGATGCGAAAATGTGCAACTCCAAATTGGTCAGTATCACTTGAAATCCCATATGTTTTCTATAGACATCAGTGGTTGTGACATTGTTCTTGGCATTGAATGGTTACTCACTCTAGGCCCCATTCTCATGGATTTTAAGGACTTAACCATGCAAATCCAACAGAAGGGACAATAGTATAAGTTCCAAGGAATCACAATAGGCTCCCCTGACATCAATAGTTCCCATCACATGGAAAATATCCTCAAAAAAGGTCATTTGGGAATTATATCCCAACTCCACTCTATTCATGTTGTTGAGACACCTTATGTGCATCCTGAACTCCAATCTATCCTATCCTACCACCAAGTTGTTTTTACCACTCTTAAATAACTTCCCCCTTCCTATGGAGTCCATGATCATTCCATCCCTCTCATCCTGACCGGTCTTCCCCCCAATGTTCAACCTTATCATCATCCCTCTACCCAAAAGAATGAAATTGAGAAAATTTGTCATGAATTGCTAGAAGTCAGTGCTATCCATTCCAATACTATCATGTATTCTTCCCATGTGGTCATGGTACTCAATGAAGAAGGTACTTGGCACATGTGTCCTGATATCCATGCCCTAAACAAACTCAGAATCAAAGACAAATTCCCCATTTCTATCATTGATGAACTCTGGGATGAATTGAGTGGTGCTCAGTACTTCACCAAATTGTATCTACGTGTTGGTTACCACCAAATCCATATGAAATAAGAAGACATTCCCAAGACTTCATTTCTCACTCATGAGGGTCATTATGAATTCTTGGTAATTCCCTTTGGATTATGTAGTGGTACTTCCACTTTCCAAAGAATTATGAATCATTTATTTTGTCCTTTTATCCATCATTTTTCCTTAGGTTACTTTAATGATATTATCATCTATAATAAAAATTGTCCATCCCATCTCTCCCACATGAATCAAGTTCTCCATCTACTCTCTATGCACCAAATTTTCCTCAAACAATCTAAATGTTCCTTTCGTTCCTCAGAAGTGGCATACGTGGTTCATATTATCGCCAAGGATGGTGTCCGAGTGGATACTAAGAAAATGGAATCTATGCAATATTTGCCTCCCCCTAAAAATATTAAGGGCTTGCATGGTTTTCTAGGTTTAACGAGATATTATAGGAATTTTTTTTAGAATTATGGAAAGATTACAACTCCTCTCATTTCTCTCTTTAAAAATAATGCTTTCACTTGGAATTTAGTTGTGGATCATGCCTTCCAAGCTTTCAAATATTTTATGTGCTCGACCCCTTCCCTATCCCTCCCATACTTCACAAACACATTTGTATTGGAATGTGATGCTTCCAAGAAAGGAATTGAAGTCGTCCTCATCCAAGATGGAAGGCCTTTCTCCTTCACTAGAAAACAACTTTCATAGCGACATTTGGGCCAATCCATTTATGAAAAGGAAATGTTATATATTCTTCATTTTCTATATCTTTAATGTCCTTATTTATTGGGTCAACGATTCCAAATCAAAACTAATCATTAGAGTCTCAAGTATTTCCTGGAAAAATGAATTTCATCCCCAACGTAGAAAAAATGGGTGACCAAGATATTTGGATATGATTATGAGATCATTTACAAGAAGGGGAAGGAAATTATAGTGGTTGATTCTCTTTCCCAGAAATATGAAGAAGAGGGGTCCCTTTTCTCCCTCTCCTTTATTGTACCTGATTGGCTCCAAGTTGTTCACGAAAAATGGATGCAAGACCCCAAAATTTATAGCCCTCTCCACCAATTAAAACACAATTCTTCGGTTTCTCTAGGGTACTCTTGGCACAATGAGAAGATTCACTACAAATGTCATTTGTATTTATGAAAGCAATCCAAACTTAAATACACAGTGATTTATGAAATTCATACCTCACCTGCATCTAGGAATTTACGGTTTACCAAAACCTATGATCAGGTCAAACGCTCATTTTTCTAGGAGGGTATGAAACAAGATGTCCACACCTTGGTGGAAGAATGTGAGGTTTCTCAATACAACAAGGGAGAAACTATCAGATCTCTAGGAACAAATCAACCACTTTTGATTTCCCCTGCTATTTGGCGAGATATTTCTATGGATTTCATTGTAGGATGACCTAAATTAGGCAATAAGTGAGTCATCATGGTGGTCGTAGATCGCCTCTCCAAATATGATCATTTTTTTTCTCTTCAACACCAATTCATAGCTATCAAAATGGCTTAAATATCCATGGATAATATATTCAAGATTCATGACATTCCTAATTCTATTTCCTTTGGCAAAGACCCCACTATCACTAGCAATTTTTGGTGAGAATGTTTCAAGCTACATGGAACCCAATTGTATCTCATCACTACCTATCACACCCATATGGATGGCCATACTAAAGTTGTCAACAAGTGTTTGGAAACATATTTGAGGTGTTTTGAATGTGAGAGGAAAAATCAGTTGGATCAATGGTTACGCCTAGCTAAATGGTGGTACAATACATCTTACAATACAACTACTCGTGTGATCCTTTTGAAGCAGTCCATGGAAAAAATTCCCCATCAGTTCTCTCCTATATGCCAGGGGTCTCTAAGGTTCAGTAGGTTGAAAAACATATTACAATTTGTGAGACTATTCTTCATGCCCTGAAAGACAATTTGGTCATGGCTCAGAATCACATGAAGCAACAAGTATATCAAGGGCATTCTGGACACCCTTTTGTTGAAGGGGACTAGGTGTTTCCTTGACTAGAACCTTATAATAAGGCTTCACTCAAAGATAAACACTATCAGAATCTTACACACAAATTTTATGGTCCTTATACAGTTCTCAAGCATGTGGGATCAATGGCCTGTCAATTATCTCTACCCAGTCAGTCCAAGCTCCATATTTCTTTCCATGTTTTCTTCTTAAAGAAGTTGATTGGAACTAATTTCCAAACTCAAACTAGTCTACCTGAGTTAGATGAAGGAGGTTACATATGGTTTCATCCATAAGTATTCTTGGCCTAGCGAGAGCTTTTTCTCCATCAATGCATCATCAAGGAAGTGTTATTCCAATGGACAGATACACATCTAGAAGATGCCACCTGGGAGTCAACCACCATTATACAACAATTTCCTCATCTAAAGCCTTCAAGACAAGGTTTTTCTTCAAGGGGGATGGCATGTTAGGGATGTAACCTTCCTCACCCCTCATATAGGTAAAATTTATAATTCCATGTAATAAAGTCTAATATTAATAAGGTCTAGCAATATGGAAGAATAAGTCGAATGTAACAATACCTAATAGAAGCTTCTACTTCTAGAAGGATATCCCTCTAGATTGTTCTTTTGGATAGATAGATTTAGTATAAATAGGAGTAGAGGGTATGGGAAATATTGTCTTGGATATTATTGTAATAGAGCCATGCTCTAATGGAGGTTTTCCCCTCAAAGAGGAAAGTGAACATTGTTATCATTAATAAAGGTTCTCTTTCTCATGTTATTCTAGTATTATTCTAGTATTGTTATGGATATATCATTGTTGTTCTGTTATTTCTAGCTAAAATATTTATGTTCAACATACTATTTTATATGTGGAATACTACAAACTCCCTCTTTAACAATTGCTTCAATGTGTACCCCTTTTTCCATATGTTCTTTATTTTCATAATATAATAAAGTTTTACATTTCAGATTAGGTTTGTCAACCAAAGTGTCTTTTGTAAAAATAAATAAAATTCTAAAAATAAAAAAATAATAATAACTATCAAAGCTTCAAGTCGTGGGTTATCACATCACTTATAAAGTACAACCAACATGGGTATTTTTTATTTTTTGTGTAAGTATATTCATAATGCATCCTATAATTTTGACTTATTAATGACCATTTTTTTTGGAAGGTGTATGAAAGGGGTAGTGTTGGTATTTCTAATGAGATAATTTCCTTAATTTTTGCATAAGCAATTCGGAAAGGAAAAGGAAAAAAGCATATTCTCACGATAATTGATCAATTATAAAATTAGTAGAAGGAAACACTCCCTTATTGTTTCTCCCATTGGTATAATGACCATGGTAAATTGGAGCTTATATGTTGTTGTGGACCATATCTCTCAAGCAATGCAAGATTATTTTTGTTGTAGAAAGGGATATTTGTTGGAGAAACAATTCCAAGCTACATAAACTTTAGGCATATATTACTTAGAAATAGGAATTTTGTTAATGATCAAAATGATATAAGGTGAGCTATGGACTTATTATTCCCATTCCCTAGTAATGAAAACTTCATTCATTACTAAAAAGGAGTAAGGAAGAAAAAACATACCTTCTATCAAGAGATTTTTGAATATGTTAGTGACCTAATTTTTTGTTCCATAATCAATGAGTATCTTGATGTGTTTGATATATTGATGTTCAACTAGGTGCAAGGGAAATATAATTCCACCCTAACTATAACAATGCAAAGTGGTTAATTGCTATCTTTTCTCCCATCCTAGGATGCGGGTTTTTTTAAAACAAAATACACAATGAACAAGTTAGAGTGTTTGTAGTTAAGGTGAGAAAGTTTTTAAAATGAGGGAATCATAATCCTCAATTTTTTTTTTCAAACCTTGTTTTATATTCACTTAAATATTTATCAAAATGTAAAACTATGCAATACAATGATTGTTATAGCATGTTTTTATTTCATTGCATCTCTTCAATATTGATATATTTATTAATGCTTTCCATAGTGATATTGTGCATGCACAAACACATAAAATATTTAAAAATATACATTAACCTTCGATTTAGATACTATATACACATTAAAAAGGAAATTAGACTGTTGAAATCTAACTTACACATTGAAATTCATAGCTTTAAAATCAAAATTCATACTTTTCGTAACCACTATTAAAACCGTTGGAATCCATTTCACACTTTACAAATATTGATATTATCACTTTTAAAATGAAAATTAAGAATTTATTACTCTAGTTTTTAATTCATTAGACCAAATTTGACGAAATTGGGGTTAGATGTTATGATACGAACACACAAACACACATGAACACACACTAACACTAATATATATATATATATATATATAACACCCCCCTCTTGTGTGTGCTTCTGATGTGAATTACTCTTTAAGGACACTTGCGTACAAGTGATCAAGTTTAGTATATGACTGATTTCTTCGCTTATGGATTCTAATGATGAGATTATGGTTTATGATGTTATGATATGTTATTATGTATAGACAACCGCTATTGACTAGTTTCTCCTGAGTGTGAATGAATCTTGATAGGTTGAGAATGTCGACGACATCGATGGACCTCCTTGGAATCTGGATCGAGTCAGGGAGTGGATTGTTTATGATTTGTGTATTTCTATGATTGAGTATGTGACATGTGACTAATATAATATAATTTTGTTTATCGATCACTGACATATTTGTTGATGGATGCAATATGACGATAGATTTCTAATCAGACTCACATTTGGAGTAGAGGGGTCATGCACGACAACCAGAGTTATTAAGGGAGAGGTGTGGAAACATTGCTACCACAACCTACTAGTACTCTCATTATGGTTTGAACTGTAAGTTAGAGATTACCTAGTTCAAGAGATCCTTGATGTATTGAGGGAAGACTGTGACGGTCACTCATGGTGATTCTAAGGGGTGTGCAATAAGACATGGTCCTTATTCCTTAGAGTCCCTTAGTCTCCCATAAGGTCACTTGACAGAGTATTGACTCCATGGGTTTCATGTCGACCAAAATCAGTCAAAAAGGAGAGTGACATCCTTGGAGCATGTAGTGCATCTTGAAGGCCACGTCGTGTAAAATAAATATAAATGCATGCGAGTGGCACCCTTGGAGCACATAGTGCATCTTGAAAGGAACGTTGAGATTTTAAATCTAGTAAGTTAATAAATCTAGTACGTAGAAAACTATGCCTCACTAGTACATATGACCAAATTTGCAACAAATTTTTGTTGATATTGCCACACTTATCCGTCACAATTTCCACGAAAGCCAAGTTTTTTTTTCATTGGAATAATTTCATCGCTCTATCGACGATCCAGGTGTGCATGGAAACATCGACAAAATTATCTCTCCACATTTCACCACCTTCAATTTTGGTTAACCCTTTGCATCGTCGCAATTACGACAAAACCTTGTTGCAAGTACAATGAACAACCATGGAAATTACGACAAAATTTTGTCACAATTGCGATGAAAAGTTTTTACAAGTAAAAAACTTATGACGCAGATGTTGTATGTGTGACGAAAAACCGTGGAAACTTATGACGAATACCCATGGAAATAGTGACGACATTGATTCATCAAGACCAATGTTATGACGAAGATGTTGTATGTGCGACAAAAACCTATGGAAACTTGCGATGAAATTTCATCGCTATGGCCATGGTGGTCAAAATGCAATTTTTTTCCGACAAACTATCGTCGATATTGCGACGATGGAATTAAGTTTTTTTTTTTAAATTACAGGAGATATGGTATTACCATATTACATTGTAATATGGTAATGTCATATTACAATGTAATATGGGATTACCATATTACATTGTAATATGGTAATTCCATATTAACCCACAGTTAATTGCAAGCCAACATGAAGAAATATGAGCTTGGAAAACAATTATTGTTTTGTATGGATTTTGTAGTTAGAGGATGTGAATTTTATATTGACCTAAGAAATATAAAATTCATTGTAAATTGGTTGATCCAAGATAATTTAATTGAACCGAGGTAATTCATGGGGTTAGAAAATTGTTTAGGAATGAAATGTCTCTTCAATGCACATTAGAAAGGGCAAGTATAACCTTTCAATTCATTACAATTGAAAACCAAGCAACTGAAGCTTTGACATGAAAGAATTGTAATGCATCANGATAACATAACACTTGAAACTTTTGTTGGTGCAATCATAATATACCCCAAATAAGATAAGGAATTGTACATCATAGTTTAGGCATTGAAGTATGATAAATATGATAAATATATACATTCGATTAGGCATTGAAGTATCCTGCAACATTTTGAAGTATAGGCATTGAAGTATCCTACAACATCTTGATTCGGTAATCAAGCTATATGATAAATATATACAAAACCACATGGTCAATTTCCTTTAAAACCTCTTTGTTTTTATTTGACCATAGCTCTAAAGTTAAACTCTTATACTTGAAGAATATAAGGGATTACCTACATCTAGCTCAAATTTTGGCAAATGGTTAAAACCTTACAAAACTTGTATATATATGAAAGTCTCGCGTATTTGAGATGATTGTAGGATTGAAGGGGGATTAAAGTATAAATTTCATAATTTTGTTGTTAAGAAAGGAGATCCAAGAATAATCTCATGTGGGAAGCTTGAAGCTGTAAAATCGATATACATTTGAGAGTAAACAAGACTAAATAATATGGTAGTTTTTATACCATGTTGAAACATGAAAACAAGATTTAATTATCTTCTTCACTCATGTAAAGGTGCATTTTGGAATATCTACATTTGTCATATGTAGTAGATATAATAGATTTTCAAGATGCTTAAATCCACACTCTAGATGATAATGGATATAAGTTGAAGATAATTATATCCTTTATTTACAACTGCATGGGTATCCCAAGGATGTAAAATGATAATCTAAACATTTTGGATAAGAATGAATAAAAACTTTTTTCTTGGATTGGTCACCATATATGGGAAAATATTCCAATGTTTATGTGGATCATTTGACGTTGTCTATGCCATCCTCATTAGGAGAATTTAATGAAGAGACATTGAGTCCCAAATTTATGGGGATCATCAACTTGAAAGGGAAAAGGTCTACTCCTAGTTGAATTCATATATTTGTACTGATGTCATATAGGCTTGTGCAAGTGAAAAACATTTCAATTTGGTGACTGGAAATTTATGACCCATAAGGAGTAATGGTAAACCCAAGGGTTCATGAGAATGTTGAAAGGTAGAAATATTGTTAGGTTTGTAAAGTAATTTTTT